>APFE031048953.1:117553-131105 GCA_000404065.3 Pinus taeda | reverse complement strand
TTCGCTAAACGAACCAATAACCACCAACATAAATAGATATAATATATAAAATTTAATATTGGTTACTAATATTAGCTCAATTAGCTAATATTATCCATGACTTTACCCTAGCCTCTGCTTTTGCCTTTCTTTCTAGCTCTCTGCTTCTTATTCTTGAATGCCTAAAATGTATGATGGTTGAGTTGTTTGGATACCAATTCTGAATTAATGGTCGACTCAACAACATACTTATTAGTTCAACTATCTAGTTGACTCGATCTACGAATCCCCTTAAAAAGTAGTAAGATATCTTGATTTTACCATTTTCTTCGGAGTCTATAAGTGAAAAAAATTAATTTAAAAATAATTTATAGTTACCACTACTATCTCCTGCAGAGTCAAAAATAATATTGGAATTGCAAAATTGCATAGTCAAAAATCATATTAGGAGTAGTAGAGATACAAAATTAGATAATTGATAGACAATGTGAAAAAAATAATTTAGTTACCAGCGCTGCATGAAGATGCTATTCTTTTCTTCAAAATATAGGAAGTGATAAAAGAATTGATAATTTTGGTGTATTATTTAGGTGTTTTATGTACAAATCAAATTTTAAATATTAATTATTTAACATTTCTAAATTTATATTTATTTTTTTCACATTTACATAATACAATTATGAAATTAAGATGCAAAATGATATCTATAAACTTATATCAATCATATTTAACATTTCTAAATTTATATTTACTTTTTTTTCACATTTACATAATACAATTATGAAATTAAAATGCAAAATGATATCTATAAACTTATATCAATCATATTTAACATTTCTAAATTTATATTTATTTTTTCACATTTTCATGCCACTAACGCCTCCAGCCTCGGCAACAATATTCTCGTCCAGTTTCACCTTGCAGGCATTCAGTTTCACCAAGTTCGCTAATAGTTCAGGAATCCACCACACAATTGAAAATACAAAAAGGTTTACAAAAGAAATGAGAAGCATTTCCGTAACATCATTTATTCACTTCACTTCAGAGGGTTCCATAAATGAAACAAGCCCGACAATAAAAAAGCAGAGGCGCCTGAGTCTCCTCCAAGAATTAAGCTCAGAGATCTTATATTTTCTAAAAGCGTTTTTTGACAGAATGGAATTTGTCATTAACATCACACGTTAAATTTTTTTAAATGACGGTTATGTTTTGAATGCCCCCGCTGCCTTCCTTGAGAGTAAACAAGGAAACCCTGGATTTAGGAGCAAATGGAATGGGGAGAATTAAGTCGGGGCATTTTGGCGATAATATTGAAAGGCTCAGGATCTTCACATCCTGCTCCAGGCGTTCTGTAAATTGCAGAATTTACAGAGATTTCAGTTATGGGGAAAAATGTCAAATTCAAAATCAAAAAGAACAAGAAGAAGCAAAAGATTGCCCAATTTAAAGTCAAAGGAAACAAAGCAGAAACATAGAAATTCTTTAAAGAAACATTCATACCTCCTATGGACTCCATGTCCAGACTGCCAAGCAGGTGCTCTTTCCATATGCGCAAGCTCTCGTCGTCCTGCCAAACCAGACAATATTGGTCTCGCATAAGATTATTCAGAGTTCACAATGCCAAGAAAATAATTCTTGAATCACCATTTTAGGAAAAGCATTATACCTTATCTTTCTCTAGCTGCTCCTTGAGAGGAAGAAGCGGTCCGAGGACATAATCCTCTCCAACTTTAGCACCGTCCTGCTCCTCCTCATCTGTTTCATAATACGAAGACTGGTTGAACTGTCTTAACAATTTTTCATCGCTGTAATCATCTCTGGAAAGACCGGCCTCGCCCAGTTCCTCCACAATTTCCTTGACTTCACCCATTTCTGACTTAAAACCACTGTAAACCTCCGACTTGTCTCGTCTCATGGAACCCGGTTGGCACTCACTAAATCTCTGCTTCTTTTACAAAATTTGAGGTAAAGAAGAACTACTGACTCCTAAGAATAAGACAACAAGATTACAAATCTTCACAGACAAAACACAAGGCCATTACCTGGAACCAAAACTGAACAGACATTAACCTCCATAATCTTTTGACTTAAATTTCTTCACTAAACCCGGACCCTATGCAACCCTGAATCCTGACTTTAATTCAGTTTCCTTCACATTCAACCCTTTGGGGATAGGAACTATAGCTATAACTATATATTATACTCAAATCTCCTCAAATAAGCGAGCTCTTAACCAAGAAGGGATCAAATCGTAGCAGCAATGGACTCTATATCGCTACTATATAAATATATACCAAAATGCATGTCACTGAGTTCAAAATGTTCGTAATATAACGATACGGGTGTAGGACATGCACAAAGAAACGTGGCAGGTGAGTTGAAACCCTTTACCTTAAGTTTTCAAAGAAATATACAGGTGACTCTAAATTTTTTAGCCTTTTTATACAAGCGACTTCAAACTCTTTACCCTAAGTTTTCATAAAAGCCCGACAATAAGAGGTCGAATCATAAACTTTGGATAAAAATCTATTGAGCACAAAATTTTGTTTCAAACATTGGCTTAAACGTGACTTTTCCTCAGTCAAAGCAAATTAATAGCTGGTCAACGATCTATCGACTGCTATTAGTCCCAGGCAGGGACTAATAATATTAAAAAGTATATATTGAAACACTTAAAATAACATTAAAATTATATTAAATATTAAACATTAAACATTAAATTTATCTTATAAAGTTATTAATTTTAATGACTATATTAATGTTAATATTCATCTTTACTATGGGTATGTTGTGTATAATTTACTGTGGTTGAACATGATACCATGTTGACTATAGTTTGATTTTGTTGTTAATGGTTAACTATGGTTGTCTAATGTCCATATAATTTCTAAAACATGATTTCCGTGTTGACTGTAGATGAATTTTATACATATAATTTCCAAACAAAGGTCCATAATTTGTTGACTTAGTTTAACATGATTGACCATGCCACTCAATGATTTTGTTTCTTGCATTCTGACATCATTTTTTGTCCAATTGCAAGACATTCCATGTCATCATGTTATGAATTCATATGTTTCTGTGTCACGTGATGAAGTTTATTGTTCATCACATTGCAATGATTTTTTTTGTAACATTTATTACTCATCCCAATGAGATCATTTGTTGTTTGGCACATTGTAGCATCATTCGTTGTTTTTCATATAGTGACAACCTTTATTGTTCATGACATTAAAACATTATTATTCACATTGCAGTGTTGTTTGTAGTTCATCACATTATGATGAAGTTTATTATTTGTCATGTTGCGACAATATTTGTTGTTCATAACATTACAACATTGTTTATGGTGCATTACAATGTGATGGAGTTTATTGTTCATCATATTGGGGTGATGTTTATTGTTTGTAACATGCAACATTCTTTGTTATTCATCACATTTGTGATCATGTTTATTGTTCATCATGTTGCAACAATGCTTGTTGTTCATAACATAGCAAGTTTGTTTATTTTTCATCACATTGTGATGACATTGATTGTTCATCACATTGTGATGATGTTTGTTGTCCATCACACTGTAACATTTTTTGTTGTTTTTCACATTGTTATAGTGATTGTTATTCATCACATTATGATGATATTGGTGGTTTAACACATTAGAATTACATCGATATTGAAAACCATGTTAAATTTTTAAAGTTAAGGATTCCCTAATGTTAACAGAGTTATAAAAGTTATATTAAAAACAAGATATTGAAACACTTAAAATAATATCAAATACTAAATATATTAGATAAAGTTATTTATTTAATTCAAAGTTACTAATGTTAATAACTATATCAATGTATATATAAACATGATGGTTATAGTGGACTATATGGATAAACATAATTTCTATATTTACCATGGTTTACTAATGTACATATAATTTCCAAACAAAAACCCATAATTTATTCTCATTCAAATTAGATCAAAAAAATAACAATTAAAAAAAAACATAACTCCCTCACCTTGAAATAAAATTTCTAAAATTATATTTCTAAATTATAATTCAATTAAAAAAAATAATATTAAAAAAATTAAAATACCTAAACTAATATTAAAACTATATTAAATATTAAAATATATGATATAAAATTTTTAAATTAAACTTATTAACTTTAATGACTATATTAATTTCTATACTTATGATACTATGAACATGATATTTATAATTAATAACATGATACCCATATTTATTATAATAAACTAATTTACATCTAATTTTTAAAACATAATGTTCATATTAATTACATTAAACTTTTGTTAAATATAATTGTAATGACCCCGGTAATTTATAAAGTAATTCTTCTGTTATTACCTTTAGAGGTAAAAACATTTGGACAAGGATTATTGTTTCTTTTATATAATGATTGGAAATGTTATTAATTCAGAATTTGAGCATGAATTAAAATTACATATAATAACTTCGCGTAAGGAAGTTATTCTCTTTCTTGACAATGATATAAAAAAAAAAATTGCCAACAAGAGAAGGGAAAAACCCTAACTGTTTTCTTCTTCCTTTAGAAAATATAGGAAGGAGAGACCGGGTTGTTGGAGAACAGACGAGAAAAGAAAAGGAAAGCATGTTAAGTCTGGTAGGGATCAGATAACATGGCACAGTTGGTGCATTAAATTTGATGAAGAGAGTGGTCTCGAAAATACGCTTGGGGGGAGACTTGACTCTACTAATAAGTCTCGTGGACGGGAGGAAAGACAAGCAGAAAATAGTTTCCCAAACCTGGAAGAGGTGTGGAAACAGTGAGAGCGGAAACACAGGTAAGTATGATTGTGGGTTCCATCTTGTTCATAAAATATTGTGTTATTAAGAAGCACTACAGTGGTAGTAAAAGATAATATAGATAAATTGTTGTTCAAAAAAAAAAAAAAAAACTTAGCAGTAGTCTGTAAAAGAAATAGTTATGGGCCTATTAAACAAGAATGGTAAAACCCGAATAGACCAGGGTAAGGGTTTTCATGCCTAAGAAGTTTACAGGTGTCCGCTAAGACTCCTGTTACTCCTTAAAAAAAAAACAAGGAAGGGAAACCTAGGAGGTTGTAGACTACATATATATAAAAAAAAAAGGAAAATGTTATAAAGTGATGACCTCAGATAATTTGGTTAGTCGAGAACTATAAACAAAAATAAAAATGATATCATAAACAAATATTAGAAATAAAGATATATACAGTTCAAGAGTAACCGTGGAGGAAAAGCACAAGATAAAACTCTTTGTGATCAAGTATTCCAGAAATAGCAATTGTAACAATATTCATCCTAGATATATAAACATTCAATAGAATATACGGGTTTTAGTGCTACGGATGTAGTCAGGACAATGCTCACACAATGTTGTAGAATCTCATTGAAACTATACGGCTGGGCGGAAATGTCTAAACAAATTGCAAGAGTGAAAATATAATCATTATTCAACACATGCATGCACAGATAGCTTCCATTAAGAAATAAATGGAACACATAAACCTTGACGGATGAGTTCATTATACTATAATGGACCAAACCGAATAATGAATACAATCATGGTATATTATCACGGGTGCCGAATGAAAGAAACACCAGTAACATAAACCTTTGAACAGAAATCATTGCATATGCTTTATTACTATGCGATATATATATATATATATATATTATATATATATATATATAATATATATATATCATCATTCAAATGTACCAAATACCTAATGAAGAAATAAATGTGCGAGTACTGAATGAAATAATCTCAATAACCATCTCTATGCCGAGACCTGTAGGGACCATCCTTAGAATTGTCCTAAAGATTCGAGACCCAGGCTTGGAATTACTCACTTGCAGTGGAACCAAAGAAATGCAGAAATACATATCAACCATGATTATATTAATAAAAAGAAACTTCATACAAGAACGTGAAGACGGGTAGAACCCGGCCGGGAGATACAATAAAACCCTGAAACAAATCACATTTGGATATACATAAAATCTCGACTAGTTAAACTAATAATCAACCAGTACTGAGTTTATATTACATTTAGTTCATTCACCGGACAGTTGTCCTTAAACAAACGAAAAACACTGTGATATAATCATCTGAGACTTATGAGGTTAGAAACCCCATCAAGACAAATTCATAGGCGACTCTCACAACTGAGAACAGGTGTGACAACCTCCGAAATTGTCATTAGAACCTGTCAAATAAATGAATATAGTTAAGCCGTGGAACCAGCGACCTACCAATCAGTAGTTTGCTAACCAGATTCAGGTACACTCACATGGATGGTTCATGGCATGCGAACCGAGATGGTTACCCTTCCACCTTCACTGTTGAATGGCTCCAGCCCTGTCAACCACACCAGGAAACCAGTTAGAATTTCGGTGTCTTATGTAAACATTCTCAAAAATTACAACAAGGGATTTAAAGAATGGATTACCTGCATTATTAGCATAGTCGAAACCCTCGGCTCGCTTTCGAAGCGGAATGAATGAACAAGTAAAATCTGTAATAGCTCACCTCTGAGCGAAGAGGAAATTCATTAAACCTCTGTAACCCCTCGCCATCAATTTAAACAGGAAAACAATCAAATAAACAAAATACACTCTAAGCTCACCATGAATAGAACGACAAACAATAAGTTTCGGTATCGGTTCACCCTCATACAGAATGGGCGAAGCAGAGCACTGTAACAGCTCACCTGTGGAGGAAGCGCATTGGAGCCATTGCCGGAAGAACTGTCTGGAGGTAAGCGCACACAAATGAAGTCTAAATCCCTCCGACGGTGCCTTGTAAATAGGGCAAATGATCCTTACCGTTCGATGGAATAGAACGAACAACCATCGTCGATCTCCTTCAAAATCCCGAGGAATGATCTACCTTACAGAGGGTGATAAATGTCAACAACAATCCCAGGAGTGTCAGTGCCAAAAGGCAAGTGAACCTTGAGACAGAGTTCCACCTGTCACGCCCTCGGGTAGTTGACATTAATGATTTTCGAAAAATCAACCATCAACGTACCGCAGCATTAACGTATCACTTAAATCGCATTTCAATCAAGGGCAAGCGTAAGGCGGATTCAACCTCATCCTTACCATGTTTCGTGACATGCTTATTGGAATATGCAGATAAATGTAAATCCAACCATATCGTTTTACCATAGTATGTGGCACGACAATGGTAATGTGCAAAAGGTGTAATAATTAATTAATTTTTTTTTACTGCCAGTATTTAGTTAATAAGAGTTGTGACATGTGCTATCACAACCCAGTTACAAAACTGAGGCCTATGGGAAAATAAAATAAAATTAAAAAAAAAATAACAGTGGAATACAGGAATGTTATCAATTATAAAAAGTATATACATCTAACCAATTTTTTGCTACTAGTATGCTAATGTTTCTCATTGTTGTTATTAACTTCATGATCACGGGGGAAACACAGGAATCCAAGGAACTGCAACATGAGGAGGAAAGATAGTGCATCTCGCAGATATGCAGTGGGACAAGGGGCACATGGTCCTGAAAACAATCCTGAGCTATGGGTACAACTTGGGGAAGAAGCTAGAGTTACAAACCAGGCAATTTTGGAAACAGTGCAAGAGCTTAAAAATGAGATGGCTCGCTTACGAGAAGACAATGCACGATTAACAATGGAGCAGGAAAGAATTTTAAAAAGTTTGTCTGACAGACAGAACCAACCGCCAGTTAATCCTAGTACAGAACAACAGAGAATGTCAGAAGAACAAAACCATCATATACCCTTGGAAAGGTCAGAAGAACAAGAGGAACATTCTGACAATGCATTTGAGCAACAAACTTCAAAGAGACAAAAGATGGAGTTGCAAGGAGAGTTCCGCAAGATTAAGCCACCACACTTTAACGGGGAACAAGAAGAAGCAGTGAAAGCATGGTTAATTAACATGAATAAGTATTTTCAGCTGTACGAGTATGACCATAACCTTAAAGCACGGTTGGCTATTTTTCAATTGCAGGGAAAGGCCACCCTATGGTGGGAAGAAGTCAAGATAGTAAAGGGAGTGACTGAGCAAACAATTACTTGGGAAAATTTTCAAAGGTACTTTAAGGAGAGATATTTAACTGAACGTTTCTACGATGAAAAGTCAAGAGAATTCCATGATCTGTGGTTAGGACAACAAACTATGGATGAATTTATCTCCCGTTTCACCTCCTTGCTACGCTATGTGTCGTATATACGAGAGGAAAAAGCAAAAGTGCAACAATTTGTTAGCAGTCTGCCACCATATATGTGGGAGAGGATTGAATTTGATAATCCAAAATCAATGGACGAAGCCATCCGTAAAGCCAGAATCCGTTGTCAACAAAGTAAACAAAAAGGGGAGAGTGCTGGCAGGAAATGGAACAAGAAAAAGGTCTTCAAGTCAGTGAGCCATAACAAAGGGAATCGCAGTGGCAAGGGAAATGGCAAAGGACCAAATAGCAGAAGTATACCCAGAACTGCATCTAAATTTAAGATAGTCAATGAATCCAGGGTGAACGAACAGCATGCAATATTGGACAGTGAAGGGGCAGCCAGACCTCAGGCACAGTGCTGGGGTTGTGGGGGACCACACTACGTTAAAAATTGTCCATGATGGAAGGGAGCGGAAAAACTACCCCAAATCCATGAAGCCTCAACAGTCGACGAAGTTGGACGTAGCGTACCAAGAATTAATGCAGCTCTGGATGATCGACAAGCGAAATATCAACCAACCATGGTCGAATTTGAAGGTAAAATCTCAGTCCTTACCATAGTTGTTTTAATTGACCCAAGGGCTACACTAAGTTATGTTAGTCCAAAGGTAGTAGAACGTTGTAAATTGCAACCTGTTAAATTCAAAAACCCATGGCTAGTACAACTAGCTACGGGAGCTAAGAGGAGAGTAACAACAAAAATTAATGACTGTTGTTTCACCATAGCTGGACAACTAGTAATGGCCAATCTGAATGTACTCCCTCTTGGTTCATATGATATTCTAATTGGTATGGATTGGTTAGAAAGACATTGGTCGTTAGTTGATTGTAAAACCAAGATTATTTATTATAGAGATCGGTAGGGAGCTAGAAAAGAAATGCAAGGAATTAAGCGACCTGTGCAGGTCCGACCAATAACTGCAACCCAACTAGCAAAATGTATCCGAAGGGGGTGCCAAATTTATGCTATTCAAGTAGGCTATGAGGATTCCAAGGACAAAACAGCTACCTTAGAGAATATTCCTATAATATAAGAATTTGCAGATGTATTTCTGGAAGAAATTCCTGGACTACCGCCAAAGAGGAATACAGACTTTAATATTGAGTTGGTAGCAGGCGCAACCCCAGTATCACGAGTGCCCTATGGAATGAGTGTTCCTGAATTAACAGAATTGAAAATGCAACTGCAAGAATTACTAGATAAAAACTATATTCGACCAAGCGTGTCTCCTTGTGAAGCTCCAGTATTATTAATCAAGAAAAAGGACAGAACCCTTCGAATGTGCATTGATTACCGACCGTTGAATAAACTGGCCATCAAAAATAAATATCCATTACCACTGATTGACGAATTGTTTAACCAAGTGAGAGGTGCAACTGTATTCTCTAAGACTGATTTGTGATGAGGTTACCACTAGATCCGAATTAAAGAGGAGGATATTGCTAAAACATCTTTCAGAACAAGGTACGGTCATTATGAATTTGTGGTACTTCCTTTTAGGTTAACTAACGCCCCTGCAACTTTCATTTGCTTAATGAACAACATTTTTCATCAATACTTGGATCGATTTGTGCTGATATTTATTGATGATATATTAATATACTCCTGCACCGTCGAAGAGCACCAGGAACACCTTAGAATGGTGCTCCAGAGCCTTTGAGAGCACCAGTTATATGCTAAGTTTAGTAAATGTGATTTCTTTAAAGAAGAAATTCAGTACTTGGGTCACATAATCACCAAAGATGGGATTGCAGTGGATCCAGAAAAGTTAAAGGCCATAATGGAGTGACCTGTACCAAGGGATGTAGCAGATATCCGGTCCTTTATGGGATTAGTCGGGTATTATAGGCGATTTGTGGAGGGATTCTCCAAAGTGGCTTTCCCTATCACCTCTTTGTAGAAAATGGGGAAAGCATTCCAATGGACCCTAGACTGTCAGAGAAGCTTTGAACAATTTAAGCATATGCTTACCTCAGCGCCTATTTTGAGTATAACTGATCCTGGAAAGGACTATGTTGTATGTACTGATGCAAGCAAGGAAGGATTGGGGGCGTCTTAATGCAAGAAGGTAAAGTGATTGCGTATGAGTCAAGAAAATTAAAAGAGCATGAACAAAAATATTCTACGTATGATTTGGAGTTGGTTACTGTTATACATGCCTTAAAAATGTAGTGACATTACCTTACGGGAAGGAAGTTTTTATTGCTAACTGACCATCATAGTCTAACCAATTATTTTAGTCAACCCACCTTAAATGCTAGGCAAGCTCGGTGGGTGGACTTTTTAAGTGGTTTTGATTTTTATATTAAACATTTGCAAGGGAAGGAAAGCCGAGTGGCATATGCCTTAAGTCAAAAGGTACAAAACTTGTACGAAATCTCCCTCAGTAGTTGGAAAAGTTCTCTTTTGAAAATAATAAATAAATCAGCAGAGCAGGATGCTGAATACCAGCAAATAAAATAGCAATTACAACAGTCTAACAGTGAGAAAGATCAGCAAGAGTATGAGTTGGATGATGCAGGGATGTTGTACTACAAGAAAAGGTTATATGTACCAAACCAAAGTAGTATTAAAAATCCGGTATTGGATGAATTCCACACCAGCCACTATGCAGGTCATCCGGACTATCAGAAAATGATCACTACAATTCAGAAAAATTATTTTCGGCCAGGAATGAAGAAAAACGTGGCTAAGTACTTGGCTCGGTGTCTAGAATGCCAACAAATTAAAGTTGAACATCAGCACCCAGAAGGATTACTGCAACCATTACCTATTCCAAAATGGAAATGGGAAACCATTTCCATGGACTTTATCACTGGATTACCTAAAACAAAGAAGAACAACGATTCCATTATGGTGGTAGTGAACAAGTTGAGTAAAGTTGCACATTTCATACCTGTGCAATCTACGTACAAGGCTACACAGATTGCTCATATTTTCATGCAGAATGTGTTCAAGTTATATGGGCTTCCAAAAACAATAATTTCGGATTGTGATGTGAAATTCACATCCACTTTTTGGAGAACATTATTTGTTGAATTAGGAACTCAGTTGAACTTCATTACAATATATCATCCCCAAACTGACAGACAGACGGAACGGGTAAACCAAGTAGTTGAGGATATGTTAAGGGCTTACTTAATGCAGCAACCTATGTTGTGGGAAGAATATTTACACTTGGTGGAATTCGCATATTACAATGGGTATCATACCTCGACCCAAATGAGTCCTTTCGAAGTTCTGTATGGCCGAAAGTATCATACACCTTCGAGTTGGGGTGGAAAAGAGGATAGGTTGAATTTAGGTCCTGATATGCTTAAAGACATGGAAGACATGGTGAAAAGGGTATGTGCTAATTTGAAAGCTGCTTAAGACAGACAGAAAAATTATGCCGACCAGAAAAGAAGATTTAAAGAATACCAAGTTGGAGACCATGTTTACATCAAAATTCAAGCCAAAAAGAGTACTTTACAGTGGAGCGGGTGTGCCAAATTGGCACGCCAATACTGTGGACCTTTCCAAGTGTTGGCAAGAGTCGGACTAGTAGCGTACCAACTCGCCCTGCCAAGCCACATCCGGGTTCATAATGTTTTTCATGTATCAGTATTAAAAAAATATGTCTATGACCCTAGGCATGTGATTAGATGGCAAGATATTTAGGTGGGAGTTGTTGCGACAATAAAACTTGACAAAGGAATCATTGTGTTTTTAAAAAACAAAAAACTAATTTAGAATATTGTATGATGCAGGTCGAACCGGAAGGAGAGGTCCTGGTCGAATCTCTGAGCATTCTCGACCGGAGAGAAGTGCAGCTGCGGAGACGAGTTATTACCCAAGTTAAGATACAATGGCGACACTTTGGGCCTGAGGAGGCCACTTGGGAAGATGAAACATTGATGAAGAGGACATATCCAGAACTGTTCGTGACCGAGAGACATCAGGATGATGTCCAGTCTCAGGGGGAGGAGATGTAATGACCCCGGTAATTTATAAAGTAATTCTTTTGTTATTACCCTTAGAGGTAAAAACATTTGGAGAAGGATTATTGTTTCTTTTATATAATGATTGGAAATGTTATTAACTCAGAATTTGAGCATGAATTAAAATTACATATAATAACTTCGCATAAGGAAGTTATTCTCTTTCTTGACAATGATATAAAAAAACAGTTGCCAACAAGAGGAGGGAAAAACCCTAACTGTTTTCTTCTTCCTTTAGAAAATATAGGAAGGAGAGACCGGACTGTTGGAGAACAGACGACAAAATAAAAGGAAAGCATGTTAAATCTGGTAGGGGTCAGATAACATGGCACAGTTGGTGCATTAAATTTGCTGAAGACAGTGGTCTGGCAAATACGCTTGGGGGGAAACTTGACTCTATTAATAAGTCTCGTGGACGGGAGGAAAGATAAGTAGAAAACAGTTTCCCAAACCTGGAAGAGGTGTGGAAACAATGAGAGTGGAAACATAGGTAAGTACGACTGTGGGTTCCATCCTGTTCATAAAAGATTGTGTTATTAAGAAGAACTACAGTATTAGTAAAAGATAATATAGATAAACTGTTGTTCAAAAAAAAAAATAAAAAAATTAGTAGTAGTCTGTAAGAGAAATAGTTATGGGCCTGTTCAGAAACAAGAATGGTAAAACCTTAATAGACCAGGGTAAGGGATTTCATGCCTAATAAGTTTACAGGTGTCTGCTAAGACTCCTGTTACTCCTTAAAAAAAAACAAGGAAGGGAAACTTGGGAGGTTGTAGACTAAATATAAAAAAAAAGGAAAATGTTATAAAGTGATGACCTCAGATAATTTGGTTAGTCGAGAACTATAAACAAAAATAAAAATGATATCATAAACAAATATTAGAAATAAAGATATATACAGTTCGAGAGTAACCGTGGAGGAAAAGCACAGGATAAAACTCTCTGTGATCAAGTATTCTAGAAATAGCAACTGTAACAATATTCATCCTAGATATATAAACATTCAACAGAATAATCGGGTTTTAGTGCTACGGATGTAGTCAGGACAATGCTCACACAATGCTATAGAATCTCATTGAAACTATACGGCTAGAGGGAAATGTCTAAACAAATTGCAAGAGTGGAAATATAATCATTATTCAACACATGCATGCACAAACAAATTCCATTAAGAAATAAATGGAACACATAAACCCTGACGGACGAGTTCATTATACTATAATGGACCAAATCGAATAATGAATACAGTCATGGTATATTATCACGGGTGCCGAATGAAAGAAACACCAGTAACATAAACCTTTGAACAGAAATCATTCGCATATGCTTTATTACTGTGCGATATATA
>APFE031048953.1:33678-56341 GCA_000404065.3 Pinus taeda | reverse complement strand
GCCCTACATTATTATTGTTATGTCGGCTCTGATTATGTTATGACCCCTTAGACTCCTATATATAGAAAGGAGGTCTTTTCATTTGTATCATCCAAGAATTGTTCATTTATGTAATGTAAAGGAGGTTGCCCCCTCGAAGAGGTTGAATTCTAAGGCGTTGATCTATCTTTTCTATCTTTTCTTGAGCTGGTTTCATAACATTTACCGTATATACTGTCATTCATTGGCAATGATTCCTAGGCCTAATTTAGGGCAACCACATCTAGGATTTACTGTATAACTCGCCATCAACTAGTCGAGGATTCCTAGGCCCACCGAGGCACATAATACTTGGCTTTACCAGAACCCATAGTTTGGATCACGAGTCACTAGGCAAGTAGCTTTACCGCAATCCATAGTGTGGTTCAAGGATCATTAGGCAATGTGTTCTTTCTTTTAGAGATCCACCCCACTCAACATTGAATCCATCCAGAAATCTAGCTCAACCAAAACATGAGAACCCCATCACATCGTTGCTATCTGGAAATGGCAAGGCTAGGTTGAAAACTTTGTCACACCTGGAAAAGCCCATGCCATAACAGAAAAGAACCACATGCAATACTATGCATGCCAAATCTAGTAAGGGAAAAACACGTACAAATCGATACCTACAAAGAACCATGCTAGAGCTGCTTCATCTTACTCTTCCTTACTTTCTCCTTTCTTCCTCTTGCCTTCTTTTCCTTTCTTGATCCAATGCCAAATTTCTCCAAGAAAACTCCAAGTGTCTAAGAGTATGACAGGGAGAGAGAATAATGAGAGAGCTTCAAAACTAAAGTGACAAAACTCTGAGCAAAAGCTTACACTAACCAAGCTTGTCCATTGATCCTCAAAATCCTTTTTATCAAATAGGCCTCTATTTTCTTCATTTTCCATTATTTTCCTTCATTTTCCTCCTCACATGCAACTTGTGAGCTTTCACCTTGATTTTCCCCTAATTTCCTTTATTTTCATAAACAAAATGCCAAAATTCCATTTTTCCTTTCCAAAGCCTTATCCATTGCCTTTTCCAATTTCCTTAGCCATAATAATTGAAATAAACACCCACTAGGATGTTTTTCCCACCACTCAAGTTGGAATTCATGTCCCATGATCATGGTCTTATATATATTTTACATGAAATTCTAGCGAGGGCTGTTACAGATAAAGCCATCCCACTTCTCAATGAACCCATCTAAGGCAATCCTAGCCAAATTCTCCTTTGCAATAGCCTCTCCAATGGCTACTAACTCATCCTTCACCTACGAGACTCTAGTGAGGAAAGAGGTGACACTGTTGGTCTTGGTCATCTTGGTGTTGCACAAATTTTGTCTCAATACCATCTTCATGTTTTCATTAGAAATCTAGTGTAAAGAGACCAAGTACTCCCACATATGATATGCATAACTCATCCCAGACACATGATGGAATAAATTGTCCTTGATGGCATCTAGAAGGATCCTCTTTACCTTCACATTCTTCTTGTTGAACTCCACCAATTGAGATGGATCAATGGGTTCTTGCATAGTTGCTTCAACAACATCGAAAACTTAAACTTCCTCTATTAAAAGCATAATCCTCTACTTCCATGGGCCAAACTTTTCAACCCCTGCAAATATATCCTCTACTCTCAACCCAGTAGTCGTGACCACACAACCAACAATATGGAGCACATTTTTGAGCTAGAACCTTCCTCCCTCTGAACTGTGAAAGTCTTTGGGTTTCTGGCAAAGTTTCAAAGGTTTTGGTTCACTATTTGAAGACTTTAAATGCTTGTTTCCCTCTTTATTAGTTGAGTGAAATTTGGGATCTGAGCCTCAACATAACTCTAATACCATGTCGAAAATAAATTATCTGCACCCTTAACCCAGTTTAAAAGTTTTCATTTGTTTGTTTAGGCTCAATCAACATGTTTTGACATGTTGATATAAATTTCAAAATGCATTTATTGCCAACAATAAAGAGTCCTTATAGTAATTGTTAACTCTCCTATCAGTTGATAATTAATGTAAAAGTTATGGAAGCATTCAACACATTTGAGACACTATTTGTTTGGTCAATATAACCTTGGAAAAACCCCATAGCCTCTTGGGCAAAATCTATATGCAGAGGAGGATTTTATTGCTTGAGAAAATTTAAATAACTACGTAAAAAATGATACTTATCTCCCTTGTTGTTGATGCATTGATTTCCCTCATTCTAGAAATTTGTGCCCATTGAATTTTTCAAATTTCCACAAAATTACATGCCTAGAAATTTAGCAAATTTTCTATGCCCAAATCTTTGAAAAATATTCCCAGAACCTGAGTCAAAATCTGTGTTCGAAGGTGCCTCAAAATATGTGTTGAAGGGTGACTGTTTACCTTGGTATTCAAATTTGATAACAACAAAAATGTGCCTTGATTTTTGTGTTGCCTGTAGCAGATGTCATGCTATTCATGCCTCAAATTTTGGGCCTGACAAATGTTATTTTATCCTTGAAATATGTTCCCAAAACTTCCTCAAAAATCACGTTGTTGTCCATCGAAAAACATGCCTCAACTACTCGAAAATCATGTTGTTGCCTCCTCTATTTTCGTGCCTACTATATGTCTTCCTCATTGTGATTCGAGCTCCTCTTCTCTAGTTGCAATTTCTCTCCTCCTTCATGAAGTTTCTCTTATCGTCTCTTCTCTTCATGCTCTCCATCAAGTGTGAATTGAAGAATAATTTCCCTTTTCCCTGTTTTATCTCCTTGGAAAAGGTTAAATCCCAAAACCTAGAATCCAATGGCTAAGATTTGATCATCAAATCTCAAGAGGTGTGGTTGAGATCATTTCTCCCAAATGAACCCTCTCATACATTGGTGCCATCACATAAAAGTCTTTTAGTACGTTTTTCAAGTTGTGTACCTTTTCTATTTTTTCTCATCAAATGGTTTTTCACCTCATTTTAGTATTAGAAAAGTACACTTAGTTTTTTACACATAAAGTCACTTTATAAATTTGAAGTGACTTTAATATTAGAAATATTACATGGTATAAAACTTCAAAGTACTTTTTCCACCTGTGACATTAATATAACTCATAAATGTCATTGAAACAAAAATAAATAATGTGCTCACTAGGTTAAAAGTGATAAAATCCTAGTAACACCTCTCCTTGGTACTATTTTCAACAATAAACTGACATTCTTTGAGGTAAAAATTCATTTAATGAGTTCACATTATACGTTATAGTTCCGATGACCTATAAAAGCAAAAGTGAATAATGTTTTTTTAAGAAATAAAATTTATTTATTAATTTTAATCTTAGACAACAAAAAATTTGGGCACATTTCAAATTTGACAACCTGCTTATTTAAAATTTCAATTACAATTCTAACAATATTGTCTTCATCATAATAAATCCTAAAATTACTGTGAAATCACGATTAGGCTTTCCAGCTAGATTTGTTAGCAATGTAGTTTTCTGGCACCAAGTGGACCAAGAAGAAGTGTCATTCAGAATAGTCAAATGATGTTTGAAATGTATGGAGATTGTCTCTGAAACAACTGACCTATGGTGTACAACTTATATCTAGGAACAAAGGACATATGAAAAAATTACTGAGCTTGATGATGCCACTGATCATGGAGGATTGTGAAAGTTATTCTCCATGATCGCAAGATTTTATGTAATGCTAATAAGATGGATTGTTTTGGGTACAATATTAATAATTACTTATGCTTTAATATTTAATTTTCTTCTGTTACAACCTACAAACTATTCAAGACAACTTACAATCCATGTCACTGGAATTTACATCATATCTTCCATGCACCAAAAATCATTACGAACAAATGCCATGACATGTAATATTCAACCTTAATCTACTCTTTTTCCAAGTCTATCCTATGGTGTTGTTGAGCATTGTATGATACTCTCGTCGTGCATTTATTTCTAGTTTTCGAGGTCTCTTTGTAAGCTATGGAGGAAGTTCCTCTAGAGCAAATAATTCTATGTGATGAGAAAACTTGCAAGTACTATGATCCAGGTGGATATTGATGGCCACCCACCAATTCCACTTGGACCCCCACCATTGTTTCTTTTAGTTTTTTAGTTTCCTTAATTGTAGTATTGTTTACTATTTTAGCATTTTTTCGTGTCCTAAAATTCTGGAGCTATTTTGAGGCCCTAAACGAATTTTTTTTTGGCAATCTTGTACTAGCGATTTTCTATCTAATATAATCTTTTCCATCATAGTCCTTGGACAGATCTTTCCGATAGGGTATCATGTGCATCAAATGGACATAACATGACCATGTCGTGACTCTGGGAAGTTGGTTGTCCAACTAACTCCAACAGGGCCCATAAAATCTTGGTGTTACATCTCCTTGGGTTACGGTTTTGGTTGTTTAGGGTTTTCTCTTATTGTTCAATAATAAAAAAGGCCCCTGAGCCTCATTGTAAGGCAGCTGAGAGGCATGTAGCTACTGCATCTCTTCTCAAAGATAAGCTACTATCGCCCGAGCTAGTCTTATTTCCATTCAGTTTGTAAGCATATTTTAGTATTTGATATTAATGAAATGAAGTGTTATTTCAACTACATCTTCATATTTATGGTTATATTTGTGATTTTTTGAATTCCTGTATATATCCGAATGAGTGTTATCAGAGCAGTCTATTTTTTCTCTATTTTTCTTTGAATGTCCCCAACGAGGTGGGGATATAAGGAGTTAGGGCTTGAATTGGTCGAACATTTGCAAGACCAACCCACAAATCTCGAAAGCCTCCCATGAAGGATGAAAAGAAAGATGAGGGGACAAGAGATGCTATCAAAATCTTGCTCGAAGAAGCCCTTGAGTGACAAAGGAACGCGATGATGGACAACTTTGCCCAGATCCTTTAGTGGCTACCCAAGAGCAACACATCTACTTCCGATAGCTACTCTGGAAGCACCACACCCTTTAAGGTACATGTTACCTTTGACATTCTTATATTTGAGGGTCAGATAGATGCAGATAGATAAATGGTTAAATCTGCTAGAAGGATATTTTTCGTTCATGACTTTTCCAGCTAGGAAAATATCACTTTTGCACTTCTCAAAGCAGCCCCCCACATCAAGGACTCGTGGGAAACCTACTGTGAGCAGAAGGATTAAACTACGAACTCATTGTTTTCAACTGCACCCACTTGGAACGCATTCCAAGATGTCGTTAAGGAGCAGTACTACCCTATCGAGAGCTATGAGGATAAATGCATAAAGTTGACAACACTGTGATAGGGAAGGGACCAAGATGTGCCAGAGTGTACCAATGTTTTTCATACCCTTCGCACGAAGTTGGGTATCAAGGATTTTGATAAGCATGTGGTTTTCAAGTACTACAGATACTTGCACAGGTACATCCAAGACAAGATATGTCGTCAAGATTGAGAAAAAATTTAAATAGAAGAAGTGAGACTTTGGATTTGCGAATCTGAAGCAAGGGAAAGGTGCCCGCAAGCCACAAAACAAAGGAAAAAGCCAAGGCGTGGCAGCCCAAGACAACCCACCAAAGCCGCATGCAAATAACAATGCCGTGAATCTAAAGAAGGACACATATAGGTGGTGTGTGAGTTCCATAAGAGCTCCACTCACAACAAAAGTGAGTGTCGGGACAAGCAGTCATTGGTGGCCTAGCTAAAGGCTTCAGAATCAGATGCATGTTCTGACTCTGAGTCAGAACCTGACAAGGGGAATGAAAAAGGGAAGCATATTATCGATGCGGAGCCCAATGACACTGTTCTTCCGCTCCTAGATGTGGGTAAAGGGTTCCCCGCTATAGTTCATTGTCGACAGTGGGATCCAAAAGAACCTCATTTTGGTCGAGGTCATGAAGAGGCTAGGCTTACTGACCACATCATATCCACAACCGTATACCATCGGATGGCTTCACCAAGGATGGGATCTTCACGTGAGCCAACAATGGTGCCTTCCATACAACATCAAGCCCTTCATGAATGAGGTATTATGTGACACTTCTCCCCTTGATGTTTGTGCTATATTATTAGGCCAACCACACTTATGGAAGTGACATGTTGTGTATGAGTCAAGGACTCATGCTATTATTGTTACTTTAGAAAATAAGTTGTACAGGATACCAAAGTTAGCACCGCCTACCACCATCTCTTTAGTTATTGCAAAACAATGTAGTAAGCTCATTTCCAAAACTAGGAAATTTTTTTTCCTGATGATACACACTGAGGGAAAGAAGAAGATGATGGCCACGACCTCTAGACAGGGCCCCTCCACATGACAACAACAGATGGACGGCGTCATGGAGGAGTATGAGGACATAGTCACTTCCCCCGCAGGGATGCCTTTGCACTATCAGGTCAAGCACTCCATCAATATGACCCTAGGTGCACCACTACCTAATGGACCAATCTATTGGTGATTTGATTTGGAGAACAAAGAAATCAAGAGGCAGATTCAGGAGTTGTTGCAGAAAGGTCACATCCGTCCGAGTTCATCTCCCTGTGGGAGCCCGATCATGTTGGCACAAAAGAAGGATGGGACTTGGAGATTCTTTATTGACTGTTGGGCACTAAACAAGATCATTGTCCAGAATAGGTACCCAATCCCATGGATTGATGACCTTCTAGACCAATTGACGGGGGAAAATATTTCAACGAGATCAACCTGGAATTAGGATATCAGCAGGTATAATCAAACCCTCTGATGTGTGGAAGACTGCCTTTGAAGCCAAGGAGGGCATTTTAAAATGGTTGGTTATGCCTCTTGGGTTGACGAATTCTCCTACAACCTTTATGAGCCTGATGGATGACATCTTGTGGCCATTCACCAACTCATTTGTAGTGGTATACTTGGATGATATCCTACTCTTCAACTAGAGTTGGGAAGATCACCTCCACCACATCCGATAGGTTCTCCAAACTTTGCGACAACACAAGCTCTGTGCCGATTTGGTGAAATTCACTTTTGGCATGACCTAGGTTTAGTATCTGGGATACATTATTGATGAACGAGGGGTGCATGTGGATCCAACCAAGTTCCAAATCATTTGGGATTGGCCAACTCCAACCACTCTGATAGAGCTCAACAACTTTTTAGGTCTTGCCAATTTCCATCACAGGTTTGTGTTGGGATTCTCTCATATCACATGGCCCTTGAGTCAAGTCACCAAGAGAGGAGTGAACGAAAAATTATTTTGGTTTGAATCTCAACAGAAGGCATTCATAGAGTTGAAACATCGCCTCTGCTCTACACCAATGTCACATTACCAGACCTACAACAACCATTTAAGATTGAGACAAATGCCTATGACTATGCTATTGTGGCAGCCCTTATTTAACAAGCGCATCCAGTGACAAATCATAGTGAGACACTTTCAGACCCAGTCCGGAAGTATCCCAATTATAAAAAAGAGATGTATTCCA
Organism: Pinus taeda; assembly: GCA_000404065.3. Classification (NCBI taxonomy): domain Eukaryota; kingdom Viridiplantae; phylum Streptophyta; class Pinopsida; order Pinales; family Pinaceae; genus Pinus; species Pinus taeda. The sequence continues at coordinate 48,923 of APFE031048953.1, read as the reverse complement.
TTATGCAGGCCTGTCGACAATGAAAGCATTATATTTTCGAGAAGGAAACGATCATCCACATAGACCACCAGCCCCTGTAGTTCATGCAGGCACAAGGGAAGTTGGAGAATAATCACTATCATAAGTGGTTCACATACCTATAACAGTTCCATTTGAATATCAAGTATAAGAAGGGCAACACCAGTAATGGTTCATATTTCCCCAGCCAACCACTGATCATGGTGTTAACCACCGTGCTCAACTCTTGTGGGCAGAATACTTTTGATTGGTCACTTCTCTATAAAAGCAATCTAGAATTCTGCCACACATACCAGACGCTCTTAGAGGGTCAACAAGTTCTAGATTAGCACCTCTAGGATGCCCTATTATGCCACCTAGGACACCTTTGTGTTCCTTCAAGCGAGCGTGCCAAGATGATTTGGGAAGCACACTACAATTGGGTCGTTGGAAATTTGAGGGTCGAGAAAATGGTGGCAATACTACAGATGTATTTCTATTGGTCAAATCTTCGACAGGATGTCAAGAAGTACATCAGATCCTGCATTGCCTGTGCTATTGTGAAACTGACCATCAAGAAGCAAGGCCTCTATACTATGCTACATACCCCTAGTCGACCTACAAGAAGAATATCACAGCAGAAGCCAATGCTAAACTCTTCTTTGAACGAGTGTGGGTACACTTTGGGATCCCACAGTCTATCATCTCAGATCGAGACAACATATTTCTCAGTACATTTTGGTCCAGTCTTTGGTCGATGTTGGACACCAAGCTCACTAAGTCCACAACTTTCCGTCCCCAAACTGATGGCCAGACAAAGGTCATTAACAGGATGATCATACACACAATGCGCATGTATAACTCAAAGCATCGACGCACATGGGATGAGAGCCTCCCCTATGTCCACCAGAGCTATACCCAGGCTCTTCACAACTCGACTGGACACAACCCTTTTCAGTTGGGCTTGGGATTCCAGCCGTTATGTCCCATTGATGTGGCCATGCCATCTGCAGCTACTCAGGCAGCTTCGGTTCATGTCCAGTCCAAAACCGATAAGGCAAACAAATTTATTGAGCACATCCAACATATCCACCAGTAGGTCCATGACATTATGGAGAAATCAAATTCCAAGTACAAGCAGCGACATAATCAACATCGGGTGCCACACAAGTTTTAGGTGGGTGACAAAGTTTGGTTGTTTTTGCAAAAGGAATGCCTTACCGGAGCCTATCGGAAACTCAAACCACTTCGATATGGTCCTTACACCATTACCAACGCTGTGGGAGACAATGCATTTGAGCTCAGCATTCCCCTATTCGTTGGCTTGCACCTAGTGTCCAATGTGGACCACCTTTGACCATACTTCCCACCATTATTAGACACATCAAACATTGAAGAACAACTCACACCTATAAAGATAAATCTAGATTGCATGGAACAAGCCATAACTAATCGGATCATGGACATGCATATTAAGCACACTCGCGAGTAGAAGATCCAACTCTATTGAGTTGTCAAAGCAGGCCAACTCCTTCATCAGGGACAAAGTTCGGCGGAAGTTTCCCCATCTCATGGAGGAACTCAATGCAATGGGGACTATTGCTTCTTAAGGGGGGAGAAATGATCCAAGTGGATATTGGTGGCCACCCGCCAATTCCACTTGGACCCCCACCATTGTTTCCTTCAGTTTTTCAGTTTCCTTAATTGTAGCACAATTTACTATTTTTAGTAGTTTTTCGGGTCCTAAACTTCCAGAGCCGTTTTGAGGCCCTAAACGACTTTTTTTTGGGAATCTTGTAATAGTTTTCTTTTTTTAAAATCATCTTTTCGTTCGTAGTCCTTGGAGATATCTTTCCAACAGGGTATCATGTGTGTCGAACGAAGATAATATGACCAAGTCGTGACCCCGGAAAGTTCACTGTCCAACTAACCCCAACGGTGCCCATAAAATCTTGGTGTTACATCTCCTCGGGTTAGGGTTTTTGTTGTTTAGGGTTTGCTCTTATTGTTCAATAATAAAAAAGACCCTTGAGCATCATTATAAGGCAGTTCAGAGGCATGTAGCCTCCACATCTCTTCTCAAAGACAAGCTACCATTGCCCAAGCTAGTTTTATTTTCATTCTGTTTGTAAGCATATTTCAGTATTTGATATTAATAAAACGAAGTGTTATTTCTACTGCATCTTTGTATTTATGGTTATATAGATAATTTTGTGTGTTCCTGTTTAAATCTAGATCATATTGTTGATGAATGGATTTATGTACTAAGAACTCATACAGATGCTGAAAAAACCCATGGGCGGGTTCTTAATTTGTTTCATGGTAAAAGGAAATCACTTCCACCAATGTCCTGGTCCCATTCAGACAGGATCTGGTTATGTTGTCATTCATGCTAATGCTTCAACAAATGTTTATATTAATGACACTACATTGAACAGGTATATTATTCATCCATTTTATGACTACATTATGTCTTACTCCATTGAATGTCAGTTGACACCCCATAACATAACTTAGCTTGCATTTCCAAAGTCCATAAACAATAGTTCTGATCAGTTGAGAGTATAATATTGGAAGAGTCTAATACAATGCACACATCACTCATGTTCAATCCTTTTGAAACAATTTAATTGGTGGACAACAATAACATTATTGTAATATTTGAAAAATGCTTTCAAGGAGAGGATGGAAATGAAAGTGTTGTAAGAGTGGAAGAGATTACAACCTATTGGGTGGTTGGACATAATGAAATAGAGGTCAAGCCCTTCTAACAAAAACTATTATACATTGCATTGCAAATTAAAGGTGATATGAGATTACTTGTGCGATGATATTTTATTTAAATCATTTACTTATAATAGCTGGAAATGGTGCAATTCCTAAATTTTAATCAAGAGTAGTTTCATAAATCCTTTGTAGTTAAGGTGTTCTGCATTACTTTCATTTTGAACATATTCTAGAATATTGGTCTGGCTGGAATCTCCCTCAAATTTATAGAATATTTACACTTCAAACAATGAATATCAACAGAACCAAAGATTGGAAAGATGCCCAGTACATCTGACTCGTTTTTTATAATGGCATCTAATGGACTCCGGGAGAAGGTGTGCTTAAGTTTTCCAAATTGTTTATACATTTATGTTTGTTTATCTATTCATTTGTTTTCAGCATCCATTCAATTTCAAAGCACATGAAAACTTGTCAATCCCACTTCAATTTTTTCGTACAGTTTACCTATTGGTGGCACCATGGAAACAATGTGCCACTGTACCACAAAAAAACACAGACCGGTATTGGTTTCTATAGTTGGGAATTCAATACTAGAGACATTCTGAAGAAGCACACATTATCAGTGAACATACTTTTGAAAACACAGATATTGATGAGGTTCCTCAAATTACCCTCCTTCCTAAATGTTGTATTTGAATTCTGCAAAGATTAAATTTCAAAGTTTTTCTCACACAAATGTTTGTGAATAAAAAAATTGCATAAAATTTTTACTTCTATCTTCTATACTACTCTTTCCTATACTACTGCCTTATGGTGTTTCCTTTGCACCCACATATAATACAATTGCTAGTTTAATTTGATGCTCGTAATAAGAAATTATAAAATTCCAACCATCGAAAGTTAAGACCAATTAAACTAAACTCAATGTCCAAAGATCGTAAGGGCATTTATTCATTTTTTCTCTAGATTTGTTTTATGGTTTTATGAAGAATAACTGGACTCAATTTTAGAATCTCATATATATCATTGAAACCTGTAAATGTCCGGTCACTTTATCAGCTGAGAATGCTGTCAGACTTTCCTTGAACCTCTAATTGTGCCAATTCCTAGTCTTTTGGTTGCATAAAAAATTCGACACATCAATACAATCATGTGGTTTTCCCTTTTGATACTGCCAATATTTTTCTGAAAAACATCTATCAAATTTCTATAAGAATAAATGGCAACCAATTGTCGTCCAATACTCCTCTCCCACGCTTTCCAATTTCCCATTTTGCACCAAATTCAAATTTGGGAGAGACTATTTGATAGATTTTTTTTTTTAAAGCTATTTGATGGATTTTTTTAAGCTACTTGTATGGTTATTTGTTTAGCCAGACTACATTTTGGGGCAGAATGTAGTGGTATACCGTGTATAGAATTAATGCACATATATTTGAAAAGAGAAATCAACGAACAAATAGACATACAAGAATATAGTTTGTATTAAACAAATGGTGTAAACAGTACTGTTATACACCCAAACAATCAGATTGTTTTCATCTCGACAAAATAATTTATGTCATTGTCGGCTGACCAGGAGAGGGACGTGGCAATAAACGTACAACACGAACGATCCAGAATTTGGAGCAGTCATGTGGAATGGACTTCTGAGTTTCTCGTGAATCTTCGGATCTACCTACAGTTCAAAATTTTGAGGGAAAGGTTTCTGCATGCATAGTAGAAGGTTTGAGTATAATTTGATTTTTCAGAATTTTTATATGATCTATAGGCGCGGAATTTAGCATAACCAAGTGAAAGGTTATCCTAAATTGTCCATGGTATAGATTTGTCCATTAACCGGAGGTTAGCATGTTGATATGAGTCAATGCTTTCTTTTTCTGTGTCTTACGGTCAAGGATAGCAAATTGCTGTCTTAGGTAACATGGTTTCTCACATTAATGGGACAGATATCTTTTAAGAAGTTTTAAAGGAATTCACTTCAGACAGAATAGAATATGGGTAGGATTATTTGCAAATGGATTCCAAATACCAATTCCAAATACTAAAATATGGGTGGGATTACTTGCAAATGGATTCCAAACACTAAAATGTAGGTGAGACTACTTGTAAATCAATTTCAAACACTAAAATGGCTTGATTTGGTGATGGGACTTGCTTTCATATTGCTTGTATCTTTCCTCTACATTATACGGGTATGGGTGACACTTCCATAGATTTGAAGACTGGTGAACAAGGGTCAGACTACTTGCAAATCAATTCCAAAGATGGGACTTGCTTTCATATTGCTTGTATCTTTCTTCTACACTATAGGGCTATGGGTGACACTTCCATAAATTTGAACACTGGTGAACAAGGGTGAGACTACTTGCAAGTCAATTCCAAACACCAAAACTCCATAAATAAAAAATATTAATAAAAAATTACTTTCATATTGTTTGTATCCTCCTACACCATAAATATAGAGTATAACCTCCAAAGATTTAAATTGAAAAACATAATTAAATACTAGCGATTGCCTTTCTTTTCTTGAAGGTATAAAAGTAAACTTCAATTTAGAAGTGAACGGAACAGGGATATAACATTATAATATTGAAAGGCTTAGCATCTTTACATCCGCTCTAGGTGTTCTATAAATTGCTTTGACATCAAATATGGTAAAAGATTCACCAACAGGCATGTCTAGAAGCCAAGGGTGGTTGATTTTTTATTTATTTTTTAATAATTGCTGGGTGAATATGCCCCAAATATGCTTCGTTTTAGTCGCAATCCACGGCTGTGTGGGGGCGACTGAGCCGGAAGGGACTAGAATTAACTTATCGTCTAATGGCATTGTTCTCATCATAATAAATAGTCATTTTAATTTATCATTTAATGCCATTGTTCTCATCATAATAAATATAGCATTATATTTTTTATTTATACTTTATCCACTCATCCTTTAATACGTCATGGATTTGAAATGACTCGAACATCTATGCTCTATCTATCCATACACTGATGGATTTGAAAAGAAAGTAAAATTAAAATTTGTCTTATTCATTTGTCAATCTTCATTTGTACTCCATTCATTAAATAACTAATAACCAGGATTCACCACCTCTGGTCTTGGTGAGATTCAATAATTTGTAAACTGTACGCTTTCCAGAACCAATCCCCAGCACCAAAAAGCTTTCATAAACCAATCCTCAAGCCGCCCAATACGCTCAGCATTCTACCAGTAACGCATACCCATTCGGTTCAATCCGCATCCATGCCCATCCACGATATCCACGCTTTCAGTTCGTGCATTACGCTTTCTGTTTACTTTCCCTTTCCATTACGTTATTTATGCCTTCAGTAAACGCCACATTTTTCAGTTACTAATAATACTAAAGCCCATTCTCAAGGGAATGGATGAAAGTTGAATCAGGTGTCCAGATTGGAAAGATTTCGCAGATAGGAAGAGGTACTTGAACAGGTCTGAATCCAAAGAATAAAGCCTGGAAAGGTCAAATTCCAAGATGCCGGACATGAACTAAAACTCAACTTGATTGCCTGCAGATGGTCGCCTCCGGTCCTTGACGGACCTGCTGCGCTCCGGAGCATTCCCTATGCTCATTGCTCTTCCGATAAATTATCAGTGAGCTCGTAAAATAAGTGCTGTTTTATATGTTTTATGAATTTTTGTTATTATATATATATATATATATATAATATTATATATTTCATTGTTAAAAAATACTGGTTTATATAATGTACTAGTGTATTTTCTAGATAAATTTTCAATATATACATTTACAAATATATTCCAAAAATCAACGAGAGTGAGTTCTACCTTATTCGTCCCTGCCATCTGGGAATGGCCAGGGACTATAGTAATTCAATTGGGTTGATTTAGCATTAATTTGAAGTGCTATTTCGGTGATTACGGTGGTTAGAACAAAGTTTTCAAATGCGCCATGCTAGGATAACCAAATTCTTCTCATTTGCCATCTTCTTTGGCCTCTTTCCGAGGCGGAAGAGGTTGGAGCATAGGCTATTTTGCTTAGCCGTGTTTAGTAATGTTAACATTACTTAATATTAGTTTGAGTTATTTGCAGTAGGCAGGTGTTCTGCATGCAGGTGCTGCAGCTGTCCGTGCATGGCAGAGGTCCCATGTTTCGCTGGCCTGGTTGTTAATACCCTGGACCTGACCTGCTCAGGACCCGAATTAACTGTGAGACTGGATCTGGGACTGGAACTAAATGGAAGAGATGTTGAGGGGACTGCATCTTTCGAACGAATGGTCGGTTCGGTATGGCCCCTGCCTTTGCACATTTGAGCTCTCGTCCTGGAAAGGATGTCGGTGGAAACTTCATCAATGACAGAACCAACCTGATCAACTTATTCATTGTCGTGATCAATTGCTTAATCTGGACCAGGTCGGTATGGCTCCTGCCTTTGCACCTTTGAGCTCTCGACTTGGAAAGGATGCTGGTGGAAACTTAATCAACGACAGAACCAACCTGATCAACTTATTCATCGCCAGGATCAATTGCTTAATTTGGACCAGGAACTGCTTCTGAGTATGGATTTGGATCTGCACGTAGCAATGGTTTCAGCAGTAGATTAAATAGCGGCAAAGGCACCATAAACCATTGGAGGAGAGGCGGGGACAGAGGCGGTTAGATAGCCTATTTCTCCACAAATAGCTATTATACCTTGGTCAGCATAGGTAGCGGGACCTACGCAGGTATCACTTAAACAGCTTGAAATGGCTCTTACCGATTTATAGAAGAAAGGAGTGGAGAGGGGACCTGTTGCGCATTCTATATGGAAGGAAGCTAGATAGGTAGGCTCTCATTTCTGAGACTTCCAATTGTAGTTCTAGAAGCAGATGGATATCAAGCTCATTCCCCATATCCTGTAGGGAGCCCCCAGCTTCCCTTCAACCTGCCTATCTCACATACCACTCCATTATCTATCCCAGCCAATCATAGTTTGTTGGGTGCACTAGAACAGAGAGAGATGCTGGCTAGCGAGATGCTACTAGATATGCTGCTAGATCTCCAGTCAGTGATTCTCTCCACCGGACTTTTCGTAAGTTGCCTTTCAATAATGACGGATGCCCAATTGCTTGTGGTGGACAGAATTTCAGCTTGGACTTGCTTCCTACCTAACTGCGCATGCAAAGGAATAGTTTTTGCCTTATAAACACTCTCCAGTCCATGATGCTCTCCACCATCTTCCATCTAAGACGCCGGGTAGCAGGTTCACCCCCCAACACCCAAGAACTACCAAGCTTTAAAGGATATATAAAACAAAGCCTTTTGAAGGATCTACCTGAATTTCATTTCTCTCACCTTCATTCTTTCTCTTTTTTTGATCCTCTTCATCCAAATCCGGGATCCCTTCTTCTTCCCTCACCTGATTCATCTCCCTAATGTAATCTTCATCGAAAACTTGACACAATCTCATCTAACCATTGTATGTATAAAGACTATCGAGCGAGAGCGAGCGTGAGGTAAATGGATTGAAGAAATCCCACGTTGAATCTTGAGGAAGCGAGGGGAGTGGGGAAAGGCCCATGGAGATTTCCTCCCAAGCTCCACGACTCCTACAGGACACAAGATCACGACTCCTACGATGGGATTGATCGACGGAGGTGTATGATACAAGCTCGCCAGAAGCCATTGGTACTTGTCACGGTTGTCCTGCTCTTCAGCCACGTTTCAATCATGCATTATGACACTTTATGTTGAACCACGTCGCTTGTTATGTTCAACCATTGCTTTTAAAGATTCAAACTTTTGTTACATTCAACCTTTGCTTTTAACGATTGAAAATTTTTCTCAACCTTCGCTTTTAATGATTCAAACATTTTCTCTGCAACTCTAATTTCTCCATTGTGCTGCTGGTTGATAAATATTCTTAAAATAATAGAAGTGTGTTGGCCCTTTCTCCATCATAATCGATTGGGGAGGAGTAAAGCCTCTTTTTGTTGAGGAAGACAAGGATTTTTTGGAAAAGAAAGAAAAATTACAAGATCTAGAGCATGAGCTAAGCGATGCTTCTCAGCAGGTAAGCAAGGAACATTTATTCTTTTTTGTGTTTCTATTGTCCATGTATGCATAAGGTTGTTCTCAAAACTCTGATTCTTGTTAACTGGAAATTGAAACTAGTGTCTGAACTTTCTTTAAAATATCGCAGAATATTGTGTTATGGCAATAGAAATACGTTCATATCTCTCTACATTGGTCTGGGTATGCTGAGTGGGTTCCTCTGTATATGCATCTAGATTTTGTGTATGTTTTGTTTGACTGTCCAATTTGTCTTCCACATTCTTTGTTGCTACTTGGTGGATGCCATGCTGGTTTCTTCTCCTCGGCAAAGAAGATTAGAGAACAAAAGTCTTTTATGCAACTGAGTGCTGGTGGGCATGTTTCTGCCTTTGGAAAAATGTTCTCTCAGAATTATACTTCTCTGATTCTTCATTCTGTTTTGAATCTGGTTCTTGGAAATGTGCCTAGGACATGCTTTTTGTGTCTTGCTTGTGAATAAAATGTGTCCACGGCACAATTCTGTGTCTAAGTTCTGGTGGCTTGGCTTCTGCTGATATGATAGCCTCAAATCAATATAGCGCAGCTTGCTTGCTTCTTCTACTCGGGTGTTTAACATCCTTGGATGGTTAAATACCTTCAATTCTGTATCGTGGCTCACTTTTTCTATTTGGCAGTATATGCAGAATCTGCTATATATCTGTGTGGCCCCCTCTCTGGTCAGAAATTTAGTAGGGTGTGTTTATATTGAAGCATTATAGTTCATGCCTCTGTTAATGATGTCTTCTTGTCAAGACAAGCTGGAAGTTAAAGGTCCATCTAAGATATTTTTTATAGCTTAACAAATTGATATTGGTAGGGGCATTATGCAGAAGCTATTGCTTGCTATAATGAAGTTCTTCGGATAGATCCAATGGCAGCTGATGGTCTTGTAAACAGAGGAAACACTCTCAAAGAGATTGGTCATGTTAGCAAAGCAATTCAGGATTATAGGGAGGCATCATCAGGAGGCAAATCAAGGTTCACATTCTTGATACACATGCTTATTTTATTTGAAACCGGTTTTTATCTTAAATTATTCCCGTTTTCAGGAATTTGACATGTATTTTTTGTTCTATTTGTAGCTTTTTGTTCTCCCTAGTGTGCAACCATTTCATGCGATTGCTTATCCAATTGATCATGTACTTGCATTAAACATCAGGTATGTGTGATCCATATCAGATTATGCAATTTGTATGATTTACAATTCAATAATGATTATGATTCATATCTGTTTTTTCACAGCCGCAAGTATGCAAAACATTGTACCCTAATTCCTCTCGTTTTGGGCTTCCACCTTTCAACCATCCCCCTCCTATTCTTGTCAAAAGTGAAGGTGGAAGTGGCAGACTTAGAGTGGGGTATGCTATACATTCCTTTCCTTTATAGTTAACATTTGTTCTTTTAACTTGTTACAACGTTTTTGTTAACTTTGGATGCACAATTGGTTTCATTTTTAGGTACGTGAGCAATGATTTTGGTAACCATCCACTTTCCCATCTAATGGGATCTGTATTTGGTATGCACAATCGGGAGCATGTTGAGGTGTGCTACTTTTAACCTCTAGTGTTTTGTGTACTTTCTATACTGATGACTCTTCTAAAATATTAATTGAGATTTATGTACAACTGGATGTCCAGATATTTTGCTATGATTTAAGCCAGAATGATGGCACTGAATGGAGGCAGCGCATACAAGCAGAAGCAGAACATTTTATTGATGTTTCTTCTCTTTCTTCTGATGTAATTGCAAGAAAGATTGCTGAAGATAAGATCCAGATTCTTGTTAATTTGAATGGATACACTAAGGTAAGAAACTGTATTTAGTTTTAAATCATTATTGTGCTTGTTCTAGTCCCTTTGTTTAATAGACTCTGAGCTCTAATGAGTGTAATATCTGTTTGATATAAGCTTTTATATTATCTTGAAAGCACACTTTTTTGTCCTTTCAGGGTGCTCGAAATGAAATATTTGCGATGCAACCAGCTCCAGTACAAGTATCGTACATGAGATTTCCTGGAACCACTGGTGCTGAGTACATTGATTATTTGGTGACAGATGAGGTGACAATTTTTGTATTCATTTAAACTTCTCAGAGTTAGAACTACCAAGACTCATTATATGCTATTGAACTAAAGCAGTACTGATTATGTTCATCAAACATGTTTGTGTACATTTGTGCAGTTTGTCTCTCCCATGCAGTTTGCACATATATATTCGGAAAAGATTGTTCATATGCCACATTGTTATTTTGTTAATGATTACAAGCAGATATTCAGCAAACATTTCGAAGTTGTTATTTTGTTATTGGTATTCAACAAACATTTCGAAGTTGTTATTTTGTTTTTCTTTCAAACTTCTCTATAGGGTATCTTTGTTACTATCTTGGGCTATTTTCCCAAATCGCTTTTTGGATGTCTTTTCTAGTCTTTTTTCTTTGTAGAAAAATCGAGATGTTTTGGATCCTAATTGCCAACATAAACGTTCAGATTATGGTTTCCCAGAAGACAAATTTTTGTTTGCGTGCTTTAATCAATTATACAAAAGCAGGGCTCCAGTGGCAGCCGGTGTTCATACAAAGCCAAAGCTTGAGAGTGAAAATGTCACATAGGATGATAGAGTTAAAGATGATTTTAAGATCTTCGAATCTAAACTCAGGACTGATAAATGTATCATTGATGCCAGTATTCCTTTCAGGGAAAGTATCATATGCAAGTTTCCAGTTTTGTTTGGCAACAGTTGCAGTTTAGTGGTTCGCACCTGTTTTTCTTCATATTGCATAAGGATAAATCTCATACTTGGAGATTTACTGTAAGTCATTTAGAGTTGTCATTGCAAGAAGCTTTGTTGGTATCAATTGTTTGAGACAATTTTCTATATATATGAAAACTTTCTGAAAAGAGTATCAGTCTGCTTGATAGGTCTAATGTCTTAATTGTTAGCATTTAAGTGGGTGTCAAGTTAGCCTTCTCAGTGTTGATATTTCAAAACAAACGGTCAAATATATTTATATGTATAAGCTATTGATCATTCATTCTCTGAATATGGCCATGTAAATTCTTCTTTTAGTTCACTAATGTGTTTCATTATTCTGGGCACTAGATTTTCAAGCTTGAGACCTACATCTCAGTATATCCACTAAATGAATTTCAAGGTAGTGGATTCTTTAAATGTTATGCTTGTCCCTTCAAGCTTGCTAGCCATGGCTACTTGATAGCTCTAATGTTTTAATTGTTAGCATTTATTTTGTTCAGAGCCATAGGAATACAATGCCTGCCATCCCAAACAGCTATTGATAAAGCATAACTCATACACCAGCCCAAGAGCTACAAGCTACGCTGCCACCTGCTCTATTTCTATTCATGCTGCTATGTTTCCGTCCATATTTATGTTCTTCTATTCTATCTCAATCCCTCATGATCTCTAGGAACACCAGCGAGTTTTTGAGCACTAGATTTTCAAGCTTGAAACTTGCATTACTTATATCCACTAACTTGCTGTTGTTTCGAATGAATTTCAAGGCAGAGAAAAGACCTAGCTGCCTCCTATAACTCATACACCAGCCCAAAAAATAACTCATACACCAGCCCAAGAGGTACAAGTTGTGCTGCCACCTACTCTATTTTTATTCATGCTGCTCTGTTTCTGTCCATATTTATGTTCTTCTCTTCTATCTCAATCCCTCATGATCTCTAGGAACACCAGCTAATTTTTGATCACTATATTTTCAAGCTTGAAACTTGCATTACTTATATCCACTAACTTGCTGCTGTTTCAAATGAATTTCAAGGAAGAGAAAAGACCTAGCTACCTCCTATAACTCATACACTAGCCCAAGAGCTACAAGTTGTGCTGCCACCTACTCTGTTTCTATTCATGCTGCTCTGTTTCTGTCCATATTTATGTTCTTCTATACTATTAACCCAGAAATGCCTTCTAACCTGTGGAGATCAATCCCTCATGATCTCTAGGAACGCTAACAAGTTTTTGAGCACTAGATTTTCAAGCTTGAAACTTGCATTACTTATATCCACTAACTTGCTGTTGTTTCAAATGAATTTCAAGGCAGAGAAAAGACCTAGCTGCCTCAACTAAACCAATGCATGAATATGTATACTTGATGCAGGGACTTGCTGCCTCGCAGCTTTCCTTGTTCTAAAAGAAACTTATAATCATCACTTATTCTAAAAGAAACTTATAATCAAAATACAATATGTACTCTAACATACTACACATGTACTTACTAATTATATTCACAAAATTGTAACAAATGTTTTCAAATATACATCAAAATATAAAAAATATTGTGTATTAAACTGGGGGAGTTAGACCGAGCTTTCTTTCCTGATTGTATTATCCACTAGATACTTGAAATGCATAGTGAATCAACAATTGTATTTGACTCAAGGAAAATGTGTCGAAAGGTTGTTTCATTAAAGCACTACTTGAGAAAGTAGATGTGGTTGATCCAACCCCTAAGATTAGGAGGCGAAAGTATGTATTTCTTGAAATGCCATCAATGAGGGTCTTAGAGTCACCATATATATGAATAGAATCCATAGAAAATATCTTGGTAAACCATAGAAGGCCCCATAGCGCAAGAATCTTGGCTCTCATGTTTTTCCCAGATCCCCCATTCTACGATATTTTATAAGGAGTCTGTTATGAAACCAGCTCAAGAAAAGATAGAAAAGATAGATCAACGCCTTAGAATTTAGCTTCTTCGAGGGGGCAACCTCCTTTAGATTACATAAATGAACAATTCTTCGATTATTGAGATGAAAAAACCTCCTTTCTATATATAGGAGTCTAAGGAGTCACAATATAACCCAGCCGACCTAACAATAATAATATAAAGCCACAAAAATAACAATAGAGGGATTCTATGGGCAACAGTAATAACAATATGGGGGCAATAGGGGCACAACAATATTAATAAGGGGTATAACTACAATAGTAATGGGGTAATCACTAGTATTATAGGGACCCAACATGCCCTCTCCTTCAAAAAAGTGTTGTCCTCAATGCTTGAGTAGTTTTGGATGCTTCTGTATAAAATTCTCATCCTCCCATGTGGAATCTTTAGCGGGTAAGTTCTTCCACTTGATGAGATACTCCAAAATTGATCGATTTCGTAGCTATCGAGCTCTTGTCTCTGTGACTGCTTCCGGTTCCAATATAATTTTTCCTTCCTCATCAAGTTCTCGCAATGTTGTTTGAACTAGGAGCTTGTCACCTATAACCTTCTTTAAACATGAAACATGGAAAACTGGGTGCACTCAAGAAGCTGCAGGAAGCTCCAATTTGTATGCCATAGTACCAATATTTTGCAACACCTTCTACAGACCATAATACTTCGGTGAGAATTTATTATCCTTCTTAGCTTGCTTTAGGGACATTTTTTATATGGTTGTAGCCATAGTAATACCCAATCACCTACATCAAAAATTCTTTCGTTGCAGTGTTGATCTGCCAGTTGTTTCATTCTATTTTGTGCCAACACGAAGTTATCCTTTAAGAGTTGGAGGACTTGTTGTTGATGTTTGATGTGATGTTCCACTGCTTGAACCTTAGAATTTTCTCTTAAATATGATGTGATGGATGGTGGCTGATACCCATAAAGTGCCATAAATGGGGTCATTTTTGTTGCTGTATGAAGGAAGTGCTATACCACCATTCAGCCAGAGGCAACCATTTGACCCATTGTGTCTGTTTATCAGATACAAAGCAACGAACATATCCTTCCAAACATTTGTTTACTATCTCAGTTTGCCCATCAGATTGAGGATGATAAGATGAGCTATGAGCTAACTGAGTACCAAGACAAGAAAATAATTTTGTCCAAAAATTTATGGTGAAAATGGGATCTCTGTCACTTACAATAATCTTTGGATATGCATGTAGCTTTTGAATTGTTTCCATAAATGCAGTAGAAACTATACTGGCTTTAAATGGATGTGATAATGCACAAAAGTGTGTGTACTTGGTAAGTCTGTCAACTACCACCAGATGACACTCTTTCCCTCAGACTTGGGTAAACCTGTGGTAAAATCCATTGAAACCTCCTCCCAACGTTGGCTTGGAATGGATAAAGGTTGTAATAGACCCGATATCTTAATTGTTTCAACTTTATTTTGCTGGCAAACCAAACTTTCCGCCACAAACTTTTGAATATCTGATTTAAGGCCCTCCAAAAAAATTCCTTCTTAATCCTATGGTAAGTTTTTAAAAATCCCGAGTGCCCTCCTAAGGGAGGAGTGTGCAATTCCATAAGAATCTTTTGTTTTAGCTGGGAATTCTTACAGAGGTATAAGCGATCTTTGTACCAGAATGAATCATTTTGCCAGCTAAATGTATCCAACGTACTAGAATCTTGTTGTAACTTTTGAATAAGTTCCCACACTTCTTCATCATTCTTCCATTCCTCCCTTGCTTCATTTATCCAATCTGGTTGGATAAT
>APFE031048953.1:0-21879 GCA_000404065.3 Pinus taeda | reverse complement strand
CACACACACACACACACACACACACACACACACACACACACACACACATAATGTTTTATTTCAATATAGTATTTGTAATTTTATTTATAAAATAAAGTTTACTATACATCAAGTTTAATTTAATGATTTATCATTTTTATTATGTTTTCTACTTGAGTTTATTATTATCGTATTCAAGTTTATGTGATCCATAATGAATTAAGCAACGTCTTTCGGTAGAAATCACATAAGAGAATTTTTTTGGGTGACGCATTTCGAATCAACAAGTGTGGTTCATCATCAAGACTAGATGATGAACCACACTTGTCGGTCATCATTAGGACCAGTTGATGAACCACACTTGTTGGTTCGGAACACGTCGGCTAAAAAAATTCTCTTATGTGATTTCTACCAAAAAACTTTGCTTAATTTAGTATTATTATTATTATTGATTTGATGCTTGGTTTCTTGAACACTAGAACATCTTCTTATATTAAGTTAACATTTACTGTTTACATTCAGTTAAGAACATTTCTCATTCTAGGTTGTAGAGCATAGTGTACTCAGTGTAAACATTTAAATATCAATTAACATGGGAGAAATGTTGTAATGTTCATAAATATTGAATTTTTATATGCTTATTAATTATGCTTAAATATAAAATTATGAAATATAATGGCTATGAATATGAAGCATTATTTTAATTTATATAATCAAGAAATCCTTACTTTATAACTTATATATCTGTCACATTTCTATATTTAGAAATGTTTTTATTTTTATCTCTTTTAAGAAACTAATCTATAAATTTTTATTTGTTTATTAATGATATATTCTAAAATATGAATTATAGTGAATACATAATTATTTAAAGTAATATGTGTATTATGGTTTTTTTTGGTAATTTTATTAATAAAAACAAGGTTATTGTACAACTTGTTTAGTTGAATTAACTTTTTTTTATTATTCCTTTCATTGAGTCCACATTATTGTAATAATTATTTAGCCCCTAAGACTACAACATCTCTATTATGTTAATCTCACATTTAAATGTTTACATTTTTATGAATAATTCAACGTCTTCCATGAGTTGTAGAATGTCTCTTGACACAATAAACCACAACAAATTCAAATGATATCATACCAAAATGAAAAATGGGTATATATATATATTCCATTCAAATAAAAGCAATTTAGCCATTATAAATTAGGTTATTTATGCTAGTGCTTTTTGCACACTATGGAATTAGTGCACAAAGTTTTTCATTGAAATTATTAGGTAGCTATTTTGTGTATCTTATTTGTAATTGCCAAGGGAGGACTACATCAATGATTTTTTTGTTGACCACGAATAGTTTATCGTTAACCATGACAATTTCTAATGTTTAACTTTGTAGATCATTAAATTATTTTTCTTTTAATTACAAAAAACAATTTGTTACCATTTGATTCACTTAGCTTAAAAGTTCGTATTATTTCAGCTTTTTGACATGTGTCCCATGTCACCCATGAAATTTAATTACCCACAATTTTCCAATTTTAATGAGGATCATGGTTGGCATATTGTAATCAAAATAAAACTAAAATTAAAACTAAACCTATGTTTAAGTAAAATATAATCATTTTTCTTCAATTTATTTAACACAAAATCAAGGAAGAAAAGCTTTTCAACTAAAACTAATCTTATATTTAAATAAATTATAATAAATTTTCTTTAATATATTAACAAAAAGTCAAGGGAAAAAAACTCTTTAGAATAATATAATTATGTATTTTATGTTGCAAAGGTAGAGGAGGAAAAACAAAAATAACACACAAAACACATGAGTTGTGGCACTTCTATTGATCACACAAAACCTTGATAATTACAATGAACCTGGTGAAGGGTATTTAAACCTTTTCAGGTAGTGACTACGACTTAACTTGAATTAACTCAATGCTCAATTAGCTGACTCTCTAATTTTAGATAAATCTCCATGCAGGATTTAATTAGTTATTTTAACACTTTCCCTTAATTATCACTACTAAACTAAGACATGACTCATGACAACTCGAACATGTCTGCTAGTCTATGTCCTGGCTAGGCTTACAACACCCAAGTTTCTTCTATGAAACTCAAACAAATCTATTGCTAATGACTTAGTAAATATATCGGCCAATTGATCACTAGATTTACAAGGCTTCAAGTGAACTTCTCCATTTCTAACAAGTTCTCTAATAAAATGATATCTATTCATCATTATGCTAGCTCTTTTAATGAAACACATTATTCTTGGATAATGCAATCATTGAGGTATTGTCATAATATACTTTTGTTGATCCTTCTTGTTTCTACTTGAGTCCATCAAATAATCTTCTTAACGATATTGCTTGACATGTTGTTGATGTTGCTGCTACATATTCCGGTTCTACTGCAAAAGTATCATAATAGGTTTCTTCTTAGATGCCTATGAAATCACACCTGAACCAAGATGGAACACATAAACATAAGTGCTCTTCCTATCATCCAAAATACCTACAAAATAACTTTTTGTGTACCCAATAAAATTCTTCTTCTCTGTGTTTGCATGCATTATGCCACAATCTCTAGTTCCTACTATGTATGTCAGAAATTATTTTTCCTACGCTCCAATGTGTGCCTTTTGGAGTATACATAAATCTGGAAAGCAAACTCATTCCTTGCATAATATCTGTTCTTGTAGATGTGAGATACATGAGGCTTCCAACCAATCTTTTGAATAGATTTGGATTGACTTATGATCCTTCATCATCCTTGCTTAACTTTGTACCTATTGCAACTGGTGTAGGGACATTTTTACAAGTGTTGAGCCCCAAGCTTGCATCTTTCCTACAGCTTTTTCTAGCTTCTTTCCATTTACCTTAACCTCCTAAGATATCAATATCATTGCACATTAGTTATAAAATAGCAATTAAAGTGGTTTCTTGACTATGTCTTTGTGTTGCTGTTTGAACTAGATTTTTGCTTATGAGCTGCAGAATCTTGTCACTTTCCGCAGTTGGTTCAACTTTCCACAGTTGTTTTTGTTAAAGTCTATATTGCAAGTGTCTTTAGGCAAATCGAGCCACATGGGCAAGTTGTAAATGATGTGGACATGGACCGAGTCCTATTGGCTTAGTCGAATTCATCAGAAGAGGCCATAGTCAACGGTGGTCAACAGGTGGTCAACAGAAGAATCCTACGGTAATAGGACTCTGTTTCCAGGCACGTGAAAGATTTTCGTGGCTGTTTCTAGACATCTGGAGGCATGCTGACACCTGTAGGATGCCCACGATGTAAATCCAACAAGCTTCTTTCATTAGATTTCATCATCTTGGTAGCCATGATGCTAGATCTGTGGACATTATCGTTCACGTGTCCTCTGTCAGCACAATTTTTAGGAAATCAGTTATGTAGCATTCTGTTATAAATAATGCATCTCCATACGCATAATAGTTAGTGTTTTTGAATGTATTGTTGATTGTTAACGAGCCCATTGTGCTGTGACATTGTTTCATTGTTATGATTGCATTCTGAATATATGAGAAGACTCTGTTTCTTAGCATAATTAGTGGTTGATAGCTGTTACCTGAGGTTGTGCAGCGGGCCCCTGCACATGGCGATGTTTTGTTTATTGCTGTACAGTTTCATGCTGTGTTTGTACGTTCATTATGCTATAGTTATTTGCTTGTATATATTGCATTTTTTATGGTACTAATGTTTTATTTTTGTCCATAATTTTGCATGCTTTCCATTGCTATTAACGTTGATCAGTGTATTTGTTCTAGATTACAGTAGGCAGTCTCGGCATTTGCACATATTTTTACAATGACTAATGACATGGACTCAGTTTTATCTTTCTGCTGACTTACATTTCTTAGTTTTTAGTTCTAGCTCTATTTTGTTTATTTTAGTTTTGTTCATTGGCTTTATTAGTTGGCTTAGATATTAAGTTACTCATGTCATTATCAATTACCTTTGAAAGCCATAATGAGAGTAATGGTGAGGGATTGAAGTATGAGTGTGTAATTTGATATTAGTTTATTTATCTGCAAATTAGATATTAAATTACTCATGTCATTGTCAGTTACCTCCGAAAGCCATAGCGAGACTAATGGTGAGGGATTGAAGTATGAGTGTGTAATTTGATATTAGTTTCCTTTTTTGCAAATTAGACATCAGATTTCTCAAGTTGTTTATGATTACCTCCAAAAGCCATAGCGAGACTAACTGGCAAGGGGTCAGAATATGAGTTGATGTAATTTGATTTTAGCTTTACTTTACTTGGAATTTTTGGATTTCTTTGAGTAGAGTTTCTTTTGTATATAAACAGTAGCAGGGATAATGGTTTCATGATCAATAGTTCACTGTTTGTTTGACCGGTATAGTGGAACATTTTCATTTTCTTTTAGGAATTAATTTTATCATTTCATGTTTTAAACCCCCTTTGAAGTTTGAAGTTTTGGAAATCATTATAAAAGGCATCATTTCCTTGAACATTTATATCCATACTTGCCTTCTAGAATTTCCATCTCACATTAGGATATCAACGAAGATAAACCCAAAAACAAAATAAAAAAAACCCAAAAACGACAAAAAGTAAGAGATAGGTTATCTTGCACATATAGTGCACCACACTTCAACAGTTTATGATTCCCGGATTGAAAATTAATATAGCAATTTAGGACACTCTAAACTGACCAAACATTTTGGCGTCGTTGCTGGGGAAGTGTAACTAGGTAGCCAATTTCTTAAAAAAAATAATAATAAAAAGAAGGGAAAATTGAAAATTTCTTGAAGTATGCTCTCCTCTTGCACCTAGTGTGATCTAGAGGATTAGAAAAGAGAGTTATTGGTTCAATAATTTCTTAAGTATGCTCTATTCTTGAACTTAGTGTGACCTAGAAGATCAAAAAGAGAATTATTAGGTCAACTTAAAAATAAAAAAAATGACATGCACAGAGCAAGAGATCCTAGGGGAAGGTTTATAGCTAGAGCCAAGAGTTCGATTTTCACAACTCCAGCTTCTTCAAGGTATAGACAAGATTCACCACCAGCTACTCCTATCCTTAAGATTCCTAGAATTCAAGGAGCAACAGTTGAATTAGAGGATTCTCCTACACTAACTACCAAATCTCATGTAGGAGAAGACCCTTTCTTCACTTCTACAGGAGAGCAAATTGTAATCAAAGAAGTAGAATCACCTGAAGAAGAAAAGGAATAATCTTCGTCTCATCCACCCTTGATAGAAGAACCAGAAGACTCTAAGGAAACTATCATGACGAAGGAAGTAGTAGATGGATTTGGGGGTAGAGGTAGAGGAGGAGGAAATAATGGAGGCAACAATGGTGGAGGTGGAGGTAATAATGGAAGAAATAGGGAAGGAGATAACGCGTTTGGATTCCCTATAGTTGATGAGGAAACTCATACAACGATGAAAAACATCTCACCATATATCCTCCCCAACATGTATGGATTGCGAAGTGAGGATCTTGAAACATTTATGTTTGAGTTTGAAGTAGTGTGCCAAACTTATGACTATATGGAAGACTCTCAAAAACTCAAACTGTTTCCTTCAACATTAAAGGGAGCCACTTTGAAATGGTTCATGGGATTAGTCACCCAATCTATTAGGACTTGGAATGATATGAGACAAAAAATTTTGGATAGATACCTGGACTATTGCATGCCCACCAATCATAAGGATGAGGTATTCAAAATGATGCAAAAAGAAGATGAAAACTTGGAGGATTTACTTGAAAGATTTCGACACAACTTAAAGAGAGCAAAGATGAGAAACTTAGATGAGGAAACCTTGAAAGCCCTTTTATTGAAAGCCATTAGAGATGAATGGATAGATATTTTAAACATGATGGGGAAGGGAGACATTTCTCAACTTCCACTTCGTGACATAGCAAAACTATGTGTCCATCTCTCAAGGGGAAAATCTAAAATGGGAAAAGGCCCTAGAGATCCTTCTCTTATCAGGGCAAGCAAATCTGCAACTGGGTCAGTAAGTAGGGCAGAGATTGGCAATATTCTTGATGAATTCAAAATTGATATTTTAGGGGGGCTTAATGAACAACCAGACACCCTTAAAATTCAAACAAGCAAAAAGCAGAAACTAATGCTTTAACCATCTTTTGTCCAAAATGTAGGAAGAAACATGCTCTAAGGGAATGTCCACTGGATGCAAAGGTTGTAGAAACATGTATGATTTTCTCAGAGAATCATGAGACCAAGGATTGTACATCAATTCCTGGGTTCAAAGCCGTCTTTGAAGAAGATCCAAATTTAGTAGAATCTCTCTAGTTTGTTGTAACAAGACGTTGGCAGGGGCAACAAAATCAAGGGTTTAACAATCCTATGAATTTTCAACCCCCACCAAATTGGAATCCTTGGCAACATCCTTGGCCACAACCTCAAAATCCATATCAATCATGGGCATAAGGGATGCAAAATCCTTATGGGAGATTTGCTCAATTTAATCAATTTCCTCCATATTTTCAAAATCAACAAACTCCATAACTTCCAAATCAAAATCCACAACTTTCATTGCCATTTCCTCCACAACAACCTTCTCAACAAAATCCAAATCCTCAACTCATGCTTCCATTCCAACAAAAGACAAATCAACTACCCTCTTAGCCATTGCCAAATCCTAACAATAAAAATCCTTAGAATACTTACATGATAAAAGGACAACAATTCCCTACCTACATGATTTTTCCTCTCAATGATGTACAACTCAGGTCTGGTAGAGTTTTAGAGAAACCTTCTATAGATGTCCAAGAACAAGATACCTCTAAAGAGGACTCTCTTAAAGTGAATAAGGGTTCTGAGGAAGCATCTCCGCAAAAATCAAACATTCAAAAGGAGAAAGAAAAATTAACCCCCACAACTCCTATAGTTGAGAAACTTGCATCTTCATCCACACCTCCTTTCCCTGAAAGATTACAAATTGATAAAGGGGATGAAAAACAAATCTTGTTGCCTAACTATGATTTTCTATATGAATTAAAGAATATTTGTATCAAGATTCCCTTGCTACAATCCATTAGAGAGATTCCTATTCTAGCAAAAACAATAAAGGAGGTGAGTCTCAAAAGACCGGGAAGGAAACCAAGAGATGCAAGAAGAATCCACCTGGTAGGAAAAATTGCAGATATCATGATGGGAAAAATTACCATGTAGAAGTATGTAGATCGAGGTAGTTCAATTTTCAAGACACATATAAATGGGATAGAAATTCCAAACACTTTGATTGACTTAGGGGATGCTATCAAAATTATGAGTAGACAGACTATTGAACAACTTAAACTTCCTAATCTCCTCTTTACACCTACTTTCCTGCAACTTGTAGATAGATCAATAATCAAGCGAGATGGTGTATTAGAAGATATTTCAGTCTCCTTAGATTCTTGGGAATATCGAGTAGATTTCATGATTTTGACTCCCAAGAGTAATCTAGGAGGGCACCCACTTATCTTAGGAAGACCTTGGCTAGCCACAGCTGATTCTTTCATTAGTTTTAGATCTCGAGATATGTACATTTCTAATTGTAATCCGACAAAGAAATTCAATTTGTATCCACCAACAAAAGCAATCATAGAAGTAGGAGATAATGAATGGGTAGATGATGAGGACACTATACAACATGTCTTTACCATTTCTGAAATCAGTCAGGATAGTCAAATTATGAATACATTAGAAAATTTTGAGACATCTTCAGAATATGACCCCACACAATTTCAGTTGGATTCTGACATTGAATATTTGTCATCAAGACAAATGTCTCTTTACTCTATGGAAGAGTTCAGTAGTTCTACCATTGAGATTTTTCCAGGTAAAACATTAAATATCAACAAAAATTTGGAAAAGTCACAACAGGAGGAACTAACCAAAATCTTGCAAAAACATTCTACTGCATTTGCATGGGAGTATAATGATATGAATGGTATATCTGATCCATTAACATCTTGCATCCATCATATGTATATTGAGGAAAACAGGAGACCAATCAGACAACCTCAAAAAAAGGATGAATCCAAATCTTAGGGAGATAGTGAAAGAAGAGCTCCAAAAACTACTCAATTGTAAACTTCATTTATCCAATTTCAGATAGCCGATGGGGTTCTCCTTTTGGTTATAGTACCTAAAAAGAATGGTAAAATGGAGGGTATGATCATGGATTACAGGGAATTGAATAAAGCAACTTTTGAAGGCATCACTTTCCTTTGCCTTTTATCGATCAAGTATTAGATACATTAGCAGGCAAAAAGTACTTTTCATTTCTAGATGGTTTTAGTGGTTATAATCAAATTCAGGTAGCACCTAAGGATCAAGATAAGACCACATTTACCTGTCCATGGGGAAATTTTGCCTATTGAGTGCTTCCTTTCGGATTATGTAATGCACCCGAAACATTCCAAGGAGTAGTACTAGGAATTGTTTTTGATCTAATTCATGATTGTGTAGAGGTTTATATGGATGATTTTATAGTTTATGGTCACTCATTTGAAGAAGAATTAGAAAATTTGGAAAAAGTACTGGTAAGATGTAAAGAAACAAACCTTTCATTAAGCCATGAAAAAATATTTATGATGTTTACTGAATGTATTGTTTTAGGACATCATATTTCAGGGAATGGGATTAAAGTTGATAGATCAAAAGTTGAAGTCATCTCCAAGTTGTCTATTCCAAATTGTCAAAAACATGTTAGAAGTTTTCTAGGATTTACTGGATACTATAGAAGATTTATAGAAAACTTCACTAAAATAACATCTCCATTTTTCAAATTGCTTACAAAATACTGTGAATTCAAATGGGATCTTCATTGTCAAGCAGCATTTGAAACTTTGAAAACAAGAATCTCTGAAGCGCCTATCTAAGAGGACCAAATTGGAAACTTCCTTTCCATATTTCTATAGATGCTTCAAATACATCTCGAGGAGCTGTGCTGGGTCAAAAATATTTAGTCCCTTATGCCATTTACTATACCAGTAAAAATTTGACTCCCATTGAGTTGAACTATATTGTCACTGAAAAAGAGTTCTTAGCTATTTTTCATGCAATCAATAAGTTTAGACATTATATAACAGGTTATGAAACATTTACTCATACTAATCATTATGCGATTAGATATCTAATGAACAAACCTATTACTAAAGGTAGAGTTACAAGATGGCTCCTACTTTTACAGGAATTTCAATATTACTATGTTGGATAGACCAGGGAAACAAAATACAGTAGCTGATTTCCTGTTTAGGATTCAAAATACTAAAGAAGATTCTCCTGTAGAGGATAAGTTTCCTCATGAATATTTATTTGTAATGACTATTAAAACCACTTGGTATGCAGATATTGCTAACTATTTGGTTACAGGGAAACTACCTCCACATCTATTTCCTAGTGAAAGAAGAAAGATTATTCAAGAGAGTTCAAAATATTCATGGATTTCTAACGAATTGTTTAGAATAGGGCCAGATCTTGTGATCAGAAGATGTGTTAGGGAAGATGAAATGCCTGATATCCTTAAGGCATGTCATGATGAACCATGCGGTGGACACTTTGCTGACAAAAAGACATCCTATAAAATCCTCTCTTGAGGATATTTTTGGCCTTCCCTCTTTAAAGATGCAAAACAGTATGTCAAAAGGTGCAACAACTGCCAAAGAGTAGGGAAACCTACCCTTTCAAATGAAATGCCATTACAACCACAGGTACTCATCGAAACCTTTGAAAAATGGGCTTTAGATTTCATCAGACCTATTAATCCGCCATCTAATCAAAAGAAGTATATATTGGTATGTATTGATTATGTGACTAAATGGGTAGAAGCCAAAGCGTTAGTTTCTGCTACTGAAAATTCAGTTGTTAATTTTCTTTATGAGGATATTTTTACTCACTTTGGTGTTCCAAGAGAAATTGTGATAGATCAGGGAAGTCAATTCACATCTAACTTGGTGGAGAAGTTGATGGAAGAATACAAAATCAAGCACATAAGATCTACTCCTTACCACCCTCAAGCAAATGGTCAAGTGGAGTCTACAAACAAATTTCTCGAAAGTATCATCAGCAAAACTGTTCATCTGACAGAAAGGCTTTGTTGAAGCCTTGTGGGCCTACAAAACTACATGGAGAAATACACAGGACATTCTACCTATGAACTTGTTTATGGGAAAGAAGTCCTGTTCCCCATTGAGTTCCAAGTCAAAACCTTCAATATCAGTTCAGTTGGGGATGGATCTATCAGAAGCCCAAAAGCATAGAATGGAGCAGTTGAATGAGCTAGATGAGATAAGACAAGAGGCGATCTTGAGAAGTTATCTAGTTCAATATCATAGAGCTAAGTGGCATGACAAATACATCAAAGAGAAAAAGTTTCAAGAGGGAGACTGGGCATTGCTATTTGATTCCAAGTTTAAAGATTTCAAAGGCAAATTTCAGACTCATTGGATGGGGCCATATGAGGTTGAAAAAGTCTTTAGCAATGGAGCGGTAAGAATCAAAACCATTGATGAACATCAAACTCCTCTTATTGTAAATGGCCACCGACTAAAGATCTATCATAAGCCACTGTCAAAAGAGGAATTTGTCAAAAGTTTTCAAGATAGTTCTGCAATAAGGTTGGTGAAGAAGAATCCTTCTTCTCCACCAACCTAGATTTTGTTCTTTTCTGTTTTCTAAAAAAAAAAGTGTATAAGCCTAAAACCAATCACTGATTGGCAGTCTTATACAAAAAATACAGGGTGAAACTCAGGAACTCCTGACACCCTATATTTTCCAAAAAAAAAGAAATCTCTCTCTCATTTTTCATTCCATTCCATCTCATTTCCATTCCACTCCATCTCATTTCCATTCCACACCACTTCATTTCATTCAACTCCATTTCATTCATTTCATTCCACTAATAAAAGCTTTATGACCATTTTCAGTCAGTCAATCATCATGTATCCATCTCATTTAGTTATAAGATTGTTGAGTCAGTTTCTATAGTTGCTAACTGATTCCGCAGCTAGCACCCTGTCATTTAACATTGGCAGTTAGATGATAGGCAACAATAACAATAAAAAATTGCAAGTATGACTGAGGACATATTATGAAGACATAAGGCACCTAAAGGCATCAACAAAAGGCAGCTGATCAAAGGTTATGGACAACAAGTGGAAAACATTCCAAGGTATGAGCAAAAATTTATTTCAAATGGCATTCAAAACACATGTTTGCATAGTTATTAAATCGCAAGCTCAACTATATGCAATGATTAGCTTGATAGCCTCCATAACCATCTCATTCCACGACATTCCTCCACGAATCATACATTTATTGTTCCAATGGCCTCATGATTAATTCTCAGATATAACTCATGTTTGGATGTATTTTCACACTCCACCTGTAATTATGAGACGTGTTCGATTTGATTACGGTTCTCCTCCACCGTATAGATTCCGCAGCCATTTCATTAATGTGCTTATGTCTACTCAATAACCGTCCATTTTAAAAATTCTGCCATCACTCCCCTACTGTTTTATTGAGGCCATGGCTACATTACCACCTCATTCACATAAGACTCCGCTCTATTCCATGAATTCACCTTGGCTGCCTGTCCTCTGTTTTCCGCTTACAGTCACCGGTTTTCTCCATAAACCCTGTTCATTCCCGCTAGTCCAACCACCTCACCTCCGCTAAACCCTTCTCATGCAGACAAATTATAGAACAAAAGGAAAGAATGGGTCGGTTGTTGAGGGTAGAACCAGAGGGACCCAAATTTATGGAAGGATACCCGCAAGTCAAGAACATATTGAAAAAGCCAAAATGGCTTCTTTTTATTCAAAGGTTTGAAGGCTACAATAAGGAGGTTACAAAATCTTTGCGACGTCTTTCAACGGATTGGAGGTGGAAATTTGGGACCTCAAGTTTATAGTTACGGAAGCATCCATAGCAGCTGCTACGAAACTCCCTCAAGAAGGTGAGCACTGGTTCAAGAACAAGAGCATTGGCGAGGAAGCTTGGAGAGTGATCCTACGTAACCCAGGTATGGATGTGACTATATCCAAAAGAGAAATTCTTGTTCATGCCTTAGAAGAGAAATGGGCGAGTTTACTGTTGGTTATTCAAAAGTTCATTACCTGTGAGGGTCGTTTTGGAGCAATGTATATGTATCATACTTGACTGTTGATGAACTTTTTAGAGAATCAAATCCTAAATCTCCCTTACTTTTTATTGCTGAGCTTGAAAATGATGGCTACAACTGTCCAAAAGAATGTAGAGGATATAGAACCCCACTTATATCATCATGGGTTGGTGAAGATTTTAATTGAAGACCAATTGAGGAAAAAAAGGGATACCTGGGAACGGTTTTTAGTGAGAAATTATTTTCAAAGATCCACTGGAAGTGCCCAAGAGTAGTACAGTAAGGAAAAATAAGAAAAGGGAAACTAGTATAAGAATTCAAAACCCTCCTATTAGCAAAACCAAAGAAGTTGATCAAGAAGAGAAGCTGGAAATAACCAAGGATAAAAGGCAAAAGAAATTGAAAGAGAAGAATAACATAGAGGATGTTTACCAATCACCAGAGCCCTCCTCAGAAGAGGACCACCAACCACTATCTGAAAGGCTAACTCACCTCCAAGGACAATCAATTGCACCCAAAGAGAAAGAAAAACGAAAACAGAGTATTGAGGAAGAGGGAACTAGCCCACAACATTTAAGAAGAAGCATCAGGCTTAAGGGAAAGTGGAGGAAGGCACAAACAAAAGGAACCCATTTTATTGACTTGGGAGGAACATCAGAACAATCTCCAGTTGGTCGTAGTCCACCTCATTCTCAGTGAAACATTGAAACTAGTCCTCTAGACGTTGACATGAGTCCTTCTCGGCCAGACTATGAAATTAGTCTTCGTCAACTGGACTTTGGGGTCAGCCCAAGGAAAACTTCGCCCGAGATAGACCCAAATTAGCAGGAGATGTATAATTATATAGAATCCTTGGAAAATAATCCTACAGAACCAGGCTCTTCATCCATGCCTCATCCAGAACAAGACGCTCAAATCCAGTCATTAAAACAGGAAAGTTTTGAGTTAGAGGTCCTCAATGGACATATTAAACATCAAAATGAAGAACTAAAGGAGCAGAACAAACTGTATAAGATCACTCATGATAATACCATGCTGCATCTCAAGCTTTCGAAGAAAAAGAACAAGAAATTAAAGAAAAAGTGCAGGAAGATAAGTAGCGCACTGATTAGTCTCAAATTTTGATGCTTGATGAAGAAGCCCAGAATGTTAGTGGCACCAAGAAAGAGAAGAAGAGGGATGGATGTACTGGCAGAAGCTTCAGAACATATGATTTGAAGGGGGGATAGTCAAAATTTTGGTTGCATGAGGACATGCAACAACTTCACAGTGGGGGTATGTTGCGCCCCAAACTTGCATCTTTCCTACACCTTTTTCTAGCTTCTTTCCATTTACCTAAACCTCCTAAGCTATCAATATCATTGCATATTAGTTATAAAAGAGAAATTAATGTGCTTTCTTGACTATGTCCTTGTGTTGTTGTTTGAACTAGATTTTTTCTTATGAGCTGCGGAATCTTGTCACTTTCCACAGCTGGTTCAACTTTCTGCAGCTGTTTTTGTTAAAGTCTATATTGCAGGTGTCTTCAGGCAAATCAAGCCACATGGGCAAGTTGGAAATGACGTGGACATGGACCGAGTCTTATTGGCTCAGTCGAATTCATCAAAAGAGGCCATAGTCAACGGTGGTCAAGCGGTGGTCAACGAAGGAATCCTACAGTAACAGGGCTCTATTTCTAGGCACGTGAAAGATTTTCATGGCCATTTCTAGACTTCTTGAGGCATGCTGACACCTGTAGGCTGCCCATGATGTAAATCCAACAAGCCTCTTTCATTAGATTGCATCATCTCGGCAGCCATGATGCTAGATCCATGGACATTGTCATTCACGTGTCCCTTGTCAGCAAAGTTTTTAGGAAATCAGTTATGTAGCCTTCTGTTATAAATAATGCATCTCCATATGCATAATAGTTAGTGTTTTTGAATGTATTGTTGACTATTAATGAGCCCACTGTGTTGTGACATTGTTTCGTCGTTGTGACTGCATTCTGAATATATGAGAAGACTCTGTTTCTGAGCATAATTCGTGGTTGATAGCTATTGCGTGAGGTTGTAGAGAGGGCCCCTGCACACACCGAGGTTTTTTTTGTTGTTGTATAGTTTCATGTTGTGTTTTTATGTTCATTATGCCATAGTTATTCGCTTGTATATATTGCATTTCTTATGGTAATAACGTTTTATTTTTGTCCATAATTTTGCATGCTTTCCATTGTTGTTAACGCTAATCAGTGTATTTGTTTGAGATTACAGTAGGCAACCCGGGCATTTGCACATAGTTTTATAATGACTAATGACATGGAATCAATTTTATCTTTCTACTCACTTACATTTCTTAGTTTTTAATTCCAACTTTGTTTTTTTTATTTTAGTTTTGTTCATTAGCTTTATTAGTTGGCTTAGATATTAAGTTACTCATGTCATTATCAGTTACCTCTGAAAGCCATAGCAAGACTAATGGTGAGGGATTGAAGTATGGGTGTGTAATTTGATATTAGTTTATTTTTCTACAAATTAGATATTAAATTGCTCATGTCATTATCGGTTACCTCCGAAATCCATAGTGAGACTAATGGTGAGGGATTGAAGTATGAGTATGTAATTTGATATTAGTTTCCTTTTCTGCAAATTGGACATCAGATTGCTCAAGTTGTTTATGATTACCTCTGAAAGCCATAGTGAGACTAACTAGAAAGGGGTCAGAATATGAGTTGATGTAATTTGATTTTAGCTTTACTTTACTTGCAATTTTTGGATTTCTTTGAGTACAATTTTTTTTGTATTTAGAGAGCAACAAGGATAGTGGTTTCATGATCAATAGTTGACTGTTTGTTTGAATACTATAGTGGCACATTTTCATTTTATTTTAGGAATTAATTTTATCATTGCATGTTTTAAACCCATTTTGAAGTTTGAAATTTGGAAATCATTATAAAGGATACCATTGCCTTGAACATTTACATCCATACTTGCCTTGTAAAATTTCCATCTCACATTAGGAAATCAACAAAGATAAACCCAAAAACAAAATAAAAGAATCAAAAAATGACAAAAAGTAAGAGATAGGTTATCTTGCACATATAGTGCGCCACACTTCAACGATTTACGACTCCCGGATTGACAATTAATATAGCAATTTAGGACACTCTAAATTGACCAAACAACAAG
The DNA here is from genome assembly GCA_000404065.3 of Pinus taeda. Lineage (NCBI taxonomy): Eukaryota > Viridiplantae > Streptophyta > Pinopsida > Pinales > Pinaceae > Pinus > Pinus taeda. The sequence goes on along the minus strand of APFE031048953.1, from coordinate 6,602 downwards.
TTTCCATTGTGGAGCTTTTCAATAAATCTCTTGAATACTTATTTTGAAAAACAAAATTCCTTTTTCAGATTTCTCAACTTCTATACCAAAAAAATATTTCATGGGACCAAGATCTGTCATCTCAAATTATTTCATCATGTCTACTTTACATTAATCCAATTCAAAGAAACTTGTATAAAACATGGAATCAACATATAAGTAAAAAAAAAAATAAAAAAATTCCATGCTCATTCACCTTTGTGTACAAGCCAGGCTCAACATTTCTTCTGCAAAATCCATTCTTCATCATGTAATTGTTAATTTTTCTATATAGAGCTCTAGGTGCTTGCTTGAGTCCATAGAGTGCTTTTTTCAACCTGTAAATTTTATCTTATTTACCTTAAAATTCATACCCTAGAGGCTACAATGCATAAATTTCTTCTTTTAGAATTCCAGTTAAGAAGGTTTATTTCACATCCATCTGATATACTTCCACTTGTTCTCAATTATTGTGGCTAGAACTACTTTTACAATATCTAATCTGGCTACCAACGCAAACGTTTCTCCAAAATTTATTTATGGTTAATACGAGTACCCTTTTCCTACAAGTCTTTCTTTAAATCTATCAATTTCACCTTTCTCGTTCAACTTTGTCTTGTACACCCACTTCATAGCAATGATATTTTTGTCCTTTGGAAAATCAACCAAATCCCATGTATGATTATTTTAAATAACTTCAATTTCTTCATCCATGGCTTGCACCCAATTTTCATCTATGATAGCTTCTTCAAACAAAGAAGGTTTGAATGACAATAATGCAAAATTTTAACTAACATCCAAATCATCAAAAATATATTTTAGACTTCTCATCCTTCTCTTACCATTTCTTGATTCGTCACCTGATTGATTGCTAGGAGAATCTCGATTTGTTGATCTACTTGAAGATCCATGTTGCTCAGAAAAACTTGGAGTCCTTGTTGGTGTGTCTCTGTTTAGTATTTCACCAATGATTCTTGTTGTTCATTTTTAGCTACAACATCTTCTTCCTTTAGTGGCACTTGTGCATCAACTGTTTTGTCTATACTACCATTCCATGACTCTTGTTCTTTGAGCACAACATCTCTGCTAATTATGGTCTTCTTAGTGACAAGATTATACAATTTGTAAGCTTTTGATAACTCATTATAACTAGTAAATATGCATTTTCACCTTTATCATCCAATTTGCATCTTAGCTCTTTAAGCACATGTGCATAAGCTATACATCCAAACACTCTGAGATGAGATATGATGCAAGACATACCTGACCATGCTTCTTCTGGTAATATTTTCATCACACTCTTTGTATGAGATTTTTTTATCACATAAACAACACGTGCAACTATTTCTTCCCAATACTCATTAGACAAGTTTCTTACTTTCAACATGCTTCTTGCCATGTTCGTAATTGTCCTATTCTTTCTCTCCAGTACACCATTTTGTTGTGGTCTTGTAACAACCCAGGTGAAAATTTCATGTAATAAAAGTAAATAAAGGCAAAATAGTAACCACGGTTGATGGGACACTTATTCCTGTTGGAATTATGGTACATATGTTGTACTTGATGGCAACCCACTCATCTCAGATGATAAATTATAGTGCAACAAAGTTCACGCACTTTCATGAAGATAAAAGTTTCTTTGATGTAGAGAAAAGTTCATGGAATTTTATGCAGAGAAAATTTTATTTCATGTAGAGAAAAGTTCATAGACTTTTATGCAGAGAAAAGTTTATTTCATGTGGAGAAACGTTCACGGAATTTTATGCAGAGAAAAGTTTATTCATGTGGAGAAAATTTTACAGAATTTTATGCAGAGAAAAGTTTATTTCATGTAGAGAAAAGTTCATGGACTTTTATGCAGAGAAAAGTTTATCTCATGTGGAGAAACGTTCATGGAATTTTATGCAAAGAAAAATTTATTTCATGTGGAGAAAAGTTCACGGAATTTTATGCAAAGAAAAGTTTATTTCATGTAGAGAAGAGTTCACAGACTTTTATGTAGAGAAAAGTTTATTTCATGTGGAGAAAAGTTCACGCACTTTCATGGTTGGTTCATGGTATTAGTCCGACAATTTTTGATCCTATGGTTTTGTTCCATGGTATTGCATCCAAAAGTGTTGATCCCAAGTATTGGGTTCATGGTATTGTGTTATTATGGTTTTGGACCGTGGTATTGTGAAAGGCCTAAGACTATGAAAGAGGAAGTAGATCATTTGGCAAAGCATCATCTGAATTATTGAATATATAATAAAGTGCTAGATCTCGAATATTGTGATTGGGTTATGGTGCAGATTTGGATCTGAGCTAAAGAGGGATCTAACAGGTTGATGGAGAACAAGATATAAGGATAGATCAAGATCAAATGGTTTGAAATGAACTATGTCTATATATTTGATTATGCTTATTCTAGATCTGTATACTTACATTTGTAATGATCTAATCTGGGTATAACTTAAGTTTGAAATCGCTGCAAGTCATGTTTGAATATTTATAGATCTGTACGCGGGTTGGCTTTGGTGTAAGTGCGTATGTATGCAGGTTTGGTTCATTGTAGTAGCGTATACAATTTGAGCTATGATATTTGAAGTCACAGGTGGTTCTGGTTGTTGATGGGTCCCGATGACAATTTAAAGGTGTCAGTATTCTGCATATCCTATTTGGTTGATTGTGTTTAGCTTCAGTATTGATGGATGAGAACTAATATTGGATCAGGATCATAATGGCTCATATTTATGTGATCTGATGGACTAAATCTGGGTGCTAACACATATATTATCCTTGTATATGTATTGATCTAGTGTTTGGGTGATTCAGAAGATTGATTGATTATGTGCTTCAATGATATTAATGGGTCCAGTATGAAAATTGAACGAAACGTGGCCTTTCAGATTATGTGTTGTGCTTCAGGAGTATCCAGTCTAAAAATGTATGAAACGTGGTACTTGGGGGAGAGAATATTGTAGGTCGGCGCCTATGTACTAGTATCTTAGCTAGTACAAGAACTATGGGGGTTGTAGCTCCCTTCCAGGAGAGACTGGAGAACGAGAGAGGGTTGTATCTCTCTGCAGGTAGAAGCCTGCGTACTGGTATAAGACTGCACCTGTACAAAAATATTGTAAAAGGATTTTCTTATTAAGAAGAAGATTGAGATGACTTGCAGCAGGTGGTTTTTCCCACGTTAGGTTTCCACCTTATATCATGGTGTTCATGTGTGTGGCTTATGTGTGATGATCTGTTCTATTTTACTACACCTGTTTAGTGTTAATATGGTTGATAATGTTCTAATGCATTCATTAAGGATCAACTAACTGAATCATAAGAAGTTGTGGAAGTAGCATATATGAATCTGAATATGGAAATGAAAAAGTTTTATTGATGTGATAATATTGATTCACCCCCCCTCTCAGTATTATTTCCAACAATTGGTATCAGAGCAGGTTCTTTTGTAGAAGCTTGATTGCTTGAAGGAGATCCTTGGAACAATGGGAAAGAAGCTTAAGAAGAAAGCACATAAGCAAAATAAGACATCTTAGAAGAACTATGTGAGTGGGAGAATCGATTGGGGATTAGGTGTAAGAAGCTCTTCAGATTCAGAATCATTTTAGAATGAAGATGAACTATCATGTATGAATTTTCTATTCTCTGATGTTCCAACTATCTATCCATTTGGAAAAGATGAAAGTGATAGCGAAACAACTAAATTTTCTCTTATGGGTGAACAAGAAAGATATCAAATAGAGGCAGAATTTAAAAGGCTTTCAGAGAAAATCAGAGATCAACAATATCTATTGAACAAAAGGGAATGTGACTTCAAACAAGAATCTACCAAACTAAAAGCCCAACTAGAAGAAGGAAAGAAGGTAAGGAAGTTATTCAAGAACAAATATCAAAAGTTGAAGGATGAAGTAACATCATCAAGAGATGAAGTCAATGAAAGAAGCACAACCATCAAGAAACTCAGAGATAGAACTAGTTACTATGAAAGTCTTGAAGCCACGATCTGCTTGCTAAAATAAGATCTTGAAGAATCAAAGAAGCAAAATAAAGATCTACTCCAAGCTATTGAAAAAAAATAAAACCAAGTCATCAATTTAAAATCTCAGCTGGAATGTGCCTTCAAAATTTGTCAAATGCAGCAGGATCTGAATGAAGAACAAGAAAAGGAGATACTCAAACTAAGGCAACAAATGGAAGAAGGAAGAAAGTATGAAGAAATCTGGAAGAAGCAATGTCTAGAAAAGGAGGAACAACTTCAGGTTGAGGTAAATATCTTGAAAGGTAAATTAGAAGATAAGGATAAGCTTTTACGATTTCAAGATATTACTAAGGTCTTAGATGATATTCTTAATAGTCAAAGGTCTCCTACTATCAAAACTGGTCTTGGTTTTCATGAATCTATTGAAGGTGAATCTATTTCACAAAGTAAGACAAGGGACTCGACTGCAAAATCTGAAATGCTCAATAAGGAGATGAAAGGTCAATCTCATCATCAACCAAGGAAAGAAATTCTTCAAAGAAAATCTTTTACTCCTCCTATGAATAATGTTGAATGTTATGTATGTCATAATCTTGGGCATGTTGCAACCAAATGTAGAAGAAGGAGGTTCCAAGCCCATCATGCAGAAAGATCATCTCATTCAAGGTACTTTAATGGATATTGTTTTGCTTGCAATATGTTTGGTCACAGTGCTGTTGATTGCTATAGAAGAAATATGAGACATGTAAGATGTTACACATGTAACAAGCTTGGACATATAGCTAAGGAATGCAAGAACAAAGTATGGGCACCATACCAAAGGAGAAAACATCATCATCACACTTGAAGATGTGGAAGAAGAAAGAAGTACAGTCAGAAAGAGGCGGCACATCACAACATACAGACATAACAGAATCAGAGGGAGCTGGAAGTGTAAAACTTCAGTGTCTTAAATCTCATACGCAAGTTTCTTAAAGAGAGAAGTCACGTATATACGCGAGTTGGTTATGGCATAGTCGCGTATATGACAGTCTGAAGAAAAACAGTAGGGACAGGTTCAGGAAAAGGATCAGTTATGATTTGGTTTATTTGCGCTATTTACAATTTGCTGATGATGTGTGGATATGACTTGATGGTTAGAAGTGTTTTGTTTCTAACTTGATAATGATGATGAATTGATACTTCTTGCTGATATGCATGATCAGATCTGACATTAAACAAGATGGCACAGGTTTAGGGGGAGCATATGCTTTTAATGCATTGTTGGCATTATGGTTAATAGTCCTTGATGATGATGCTTATATATGGTTCTCAGATCAGACTTGGGGTTACATAATGATGACTACATCAGATTATAAGGATAAGAAGAAGTACTTGATGATGAGCCTATCATATACTGCTGTCGCCATATGCATAAAGATCATACAAGATAGTCATGGCACATCTATAAAGAGCTTGATGTTCAGATGAATGAGGATTGTTGCTATTGATGATATCAAGAAGTCTTGACAAATGATCTTGAGCTCAAGATACATAGTGATGAATACATGGATGATTACTCAAAGATGCAGTCATGGTGATATAATGATAGATTGGTACTTACATATGTTGATTGATGCAGATATTCCCAAGTGATGATACTTGGATCATGCAGATCTTGATGTTGATATGATGGCTATGGTATTTCTCACATATGATATAATGTGGATGACTCTAGATAAAGTTGATACTGACATATCTTGTCACAGGTTGATGCTATCTACACTAATGGACATAAACAGGTTGCTGCTCTGCATGTTGTTGATAGATGCTTATAGAGCAAATCATACACTATGTATGATAGTTGTTGAGGACTATCATGGTCTTATTTAGATGTTTGGTCTCTATAATTTAGTGTAAAGGTGATATCAAGTCTCATGATGTAATAGTGTGTCTCTATCTAGTGTAGCCATTTGATGAGATCTCTTCTAATCATATGAAGAAAATTGTACCCTCTCTATGCATAGGAAGGATGATGAAATATTTCAGTCATGTATTCCTTTTATTATCAAGGACATGTAACGACCTATGTTGGTTTCCCCACTATGCCTGGGATGGATGATGTAATGTACTTATTTTATCATGTATCCTCATTTGTTTGATTGATGTACTCCCACTTGGTTGAGAGATGGTTATATGTATGAGTCTTTGATGATAGGAAGGTCACTTATAATGTATGGAGTCATGTTCTTTTAGAACATCTTTCTGCAAACCGTGCTTACAGTCAGGGGGAGCATGAACAACACACTTCAACAAAGCTGAGACTTCAGTATGTACTCAGAGGGAGCATGGACAGATTGGTACACCTTGGCATATACAAAGGGGGAGCTCATTCAGAGATTTTAGCAGGTACTCAGGGGGAGTATGGTCAGCGGAATGATTATCAAGGAAAAAGCATATCTTGGTTCACCCTTTGCCCTTGATGTCAAAGGGGGAGAGTGAGTTGGTGTTGTTGCCATCAAATCCAAAGGGGAAGATTGTTGACATTATGATGCATGTGTTGTACTTGATGGCAACCCAATTGTAGAAGAAAAACTCACATATATATATATATATATATATATATATA
>APFE031048951.1:820-33206 GCA_000404065.3 Pinus taeda | reverse complement strand
AAAGCTCAAAGATTTCCTTTAGCTCTTGTACTAGCTTAGATACTAGTACGTAGGTGCTGACCTACAATCTTCTCTCCTCCAGGTACCTCGTTTCATCAATTTTCAGACTAGATACACTGAAGCACAACAAATAATCTGAAGGCCACGTTTCATCAAATTTTCATACTGGTCCCATCAATATCATTGAAGTACACAAACACTAGCATCATCAAAAACCCAATACTAAAACACTGAATCCCTATCAACAAAAGCAGTCACCAGAACACAGAGCAGAACACTAAACTCTGCAACAATATTCAGACCCAACTGTATCATTAAACATCATAGCTCAAATGGTATACGCTATTTGGACGAACCAAACCCACGTACATACGCGCTTTTGCCAAAGCCAACCCGCGTATAGATCTATAAATATTCAGTCATGACTTGCAACGATTTCAAACTTATGTTATACCCAGTTTAGATCATTACATGTGTCAGTATGCAGATCTAGAATAAACATAATCAATCATATAGAGATAGTTCATTTCAAACCATTTGATCCAAATCTCTCCTTAGATCTTGTTCTCCATCAACTTGTGAGATCCCTCCTTAGCTTAGATCAAGCAACCCATAACCTGCATACTGGATCTCATCCTTCATCAGATATTCAAGACTTTTTCCATACACTTGCCTAATGATCTTCTTCTCCTTTTATAGTCTTAGGCCTTGCTCAATACCATGGTCAAAACAAAACAAACAATACCATCACTCAATCAAGGGATAACATGTCTGTCGAGATGCCATGTCCAAAAACCAATAGGTTCAAATTCCAAGGACTAAACCGCACGGACAAAGTAAGTTTTCCCAAATGTACGCGCTTTTCGTGCATGGAAGTGCGGCATACGCATACACGACTTCGTATCAACAAACCCGCGTGTATACGCCTTTTTGTATACCCAGAAAACTTGCGAGTATAACCTGCGTGTATACCCTACTTGGTATATAGCAAACCTGCGTATATACACGACTTGGTACATAGTGAACCTGCGTATATCCTGTCTCTGTACGCGACTTGGTATATAGTGAACCTGTGTGTATACTCAGCTTTCTTCATTCTTTGTAATTTGATCATCAATTCTTTGCTACTGATCTGCTGCACTATAATCTGTCATCTTGCCATCAAGGACAACACTTATATCATAATGCCAACAGTCTAGAGGCTAACCTGGAATTGTGGGTCAGATCTCGGGACCGCACCCTTTGAGCTGGACAATTTAGGTCACAATCGCACTTAAGAAGTGTTGTGTGTGAAGTTGGAGGCCTTCAACCATGCCCAATCCTTTTCATGTATGTGGTTGGGGGTTAAGTTATGTGAAAAGTAGGCCCAACTTAGGGTTTGGTCACCTGGGGTGGTCCTTTGGACCTTGAGTGTCCTGTAGCCCTGAGGAATGTTGTGAGTTGTCAGTGAGGGGTCAATGTAGGCACCACTTCCTTAAATGGACCTAGGAGATTGGGTCATGTCATAGTAACTCTTCATCTCAGGTTTACCAAGGTAGGCTAGTGAAATTGGGTAAATGCGAGGTGGCATGTTACAGTATGCCTACAACAACACACCTAAATTTGCTTCCTTTGGGTGCATATAACATGATTTCAGGAATGGATTGGTTGTTTACTCATATGACCAAGGTGGATTGTTATGAGAAGGCCATTGAGTTCTTCGATGTTGATGGAGAAAAGAGAATATTGTAGGGAAATAGGAAGCCTACATCATTAAAAATTGCTACGACTATGCAAGCTAAGTGAAATTGTAGGAAAGGGAGTGTTTTTATTGTAGTTCATGTTTCTAATGATAAAGGGAAAGAAGACAAGGATGATGAATTCTGAGAAAGTATCCTATCTTGCAACAGTTTTGGGATGTGTTTCCTACAGAGATTCTAGAGTTGCCTCCTCATAAAGAGGTGGATTTCTCTATTGATTTAGTTCAACGGGCATCATGAGCATCTAAGGCACCGTACATGATGAACACTCCAGAGTTGGTGGAATTGAAGTTGCAGATTAAAGAGATGCTTGATAAGGGATACATAAGACCAAGTTTGTCTCCTTGGGGTGTGCCAATGTTGTTTGTAAAGAAGAAGGATGGTAATCTCATATTATGCATTGATTACAAGTAGTTTAACAAGGTAACTATCAAGAATAGCTACCCGTTGCTACTAGTTGATGATTTTCTTGATCAACTAAAGGGAGCAACAGTATTTTCAATGGTTGATCTGAGATCAGAATATCATCAGGTGTGCATCAAGTAAGAAGACATCTACAAGACTACATTCCATACAATATATGGGCACTATGATTTTGTGATGGCTCATTTTGGTCTTACCAATGCTCCATCCACCTTTATTTGTTGTATGAACAATATGTTGCACTCTTATATGGATAAGTTTGTGATAGTATTTGTTGATGATATATTGGTATATTCCAAGAATGAGGAGGAGCATAAAGAACACCTCATAGAGGTGTTGAGATTGTTGAGAGAGCATCAATTGTATGCCAAGCTCATCAAGTGCATTTTATTTTAGTCTTAGATTTATTACTCAGGACATGTTACTTCCAAGTAAGGGATAGCAGTGGATCCAAGAAATATTATGTTTATCATGGAGCAACCAGCTCCGAAGAATGTGGCTGAGATCAGATCATTCATGGGACTAACAGGTTATTAAAGGAGGTTCATCAAGAACTTCTCCAAGATTGTATATCCTATCACATATTTGCAAATAAAAGGGAATAATTTTGAATGGACTACTAAGTGTGCAACTAGCTTTGATTAGTTGAAGCATTTTCTTACCAATGCTCTGGTTATGAAGATTGCAGATCATGATAAGGATTTTGTGGTTTGGGTGAATTATAATAAGGAAGGACTTGGTTGAGTCTTGATGCAAGAAGTATAGGTGGTTTCCTATGATTCAATGAAGTGGAATGACCATGAGAAAAACTATGTGACTCATGATCTTGAGTTGGCAGCTATCATTCGTGCATCAAAAATGTGGAGGGATTATCTCCTTAGTAGGAGGATCATCTTGATGAGTGATCATAGTGGACTGAGGTACTTGTTTAGCCAACACAAACTAACTTCAAGAAAATATAAATGGTTGGCTACTCTCTGTGAGTTTTATTTTGAGATAAGCTACATCAAGGGCAAGGAGAATCGAGTTGTGGATGGTCTTGGAAGGAAAGCATTGGTGAATCATATTTTGGCTATGAGATCTTATTTATAGGATAAAATATTACAGGAAGGGAAGCATGATGAGAAACAACAATAATTGAAGAATATATTACAACAGCAGGGTGAGAGTGATCAAGATGAGGAGTATCACCTCACAGCAGATGGCTTGGTTAGATTCAACAGCAGGATCTATGTGTCAGATAGCAGCGAGTTGAAGAATATTATCTTGAGATAATTTCATGTCAAGCCATATTCAGGCCACCCATGATACCAAAAGACTTCTAAAGATGTTAACAAGTTCTAATGTTGTCTAAATATGAAGAAATAGGTGGTTGAGTTATTTCTAAGTGCTTGGACTATCAACAGGTGAAAGTTGAATGCAAGCATCCAGTTGGTTTATTGCAACCTATTCCAATTCCAAAATTGAAATGGGAGGTCATTTCCATGGATTTCATTACAGGGTTGCCTATGAAATCAAGGCAGCATGACTACATCATGGTTGTGGTTGACAGGTTAAACAAAGTAGCTCACTTCATTGCAGTGAAGTCTCCTAATTTAGCTAGTGAAGTAGCTCAAATCTTCATCGGGGAGATAGTGATGTCGTATGGAGTTCCCAAGAATATTATATCAGATAGAGATGCCAAGTTCACTTCAAGGTTTTGGAAGGAGTTGTTTGCAGTCTTGGGGACAGAATTAGCCTTCAGTACATCTTATCATCTAGAAACAGATGAACAGACAAAGAGGGTTAACAGGATTGTTGAGGATACGTTAAGGATGTATTTTTCTTATAATAATGGGTATCAAGAATCCTTGAAGATTTTCATTTGATGCTCTCTACAAGAAGAGTTGTAATACTCCTATCTACTAGAGTGATATAGTGAACATGTTGTTTATTGGACCAAATATGTTGTCTGAGATGGAGCAGGAGATGCAAGTTATTAAAAGAAATTTAAAGGTAGCATAGGATATGCAAAAGAGTTATGTGGATCAAAAAAGAGAATTCAAGGAGTTTCAGTTTGGGGAGCATGTGCACTAGCACATAAATCCCAAGAGGAGCTCTTTGAGGATTGGATCATGTGCCAGGCTCACACCTCAATATTGTGGGCCTTTTGAGATCCTTGAGAGGATTAGACTAATGGTCTATAGACTTTCTTTGTTGCCATCGGTCAAAGTCCATGATGTTTTCCATGTTTCATTGCTTAAGATATAGTTACATGATGTTGATCATTTGATTTATTGGTTTGTATTGCATGTGGATCCATAGGGAGAGTTTGAACCAGAGCCAGAATACATATTATATTGGAAAAACTCATTCTGAAACTAAGCTATAGAGCAAGTTAAAGTGCAATGGAAGCACTTTGGGCCCAATGAAGCCACATGGAAGATGGTTATTCAAATGTGGGAATTATATCCTTCTTTATTTGCTAGTTGAAGCAAGTGAATTTTTGGGATATGTATATGTGTGTGTGTGTGTGTGTGTGTGTGTCTTTTCATTGTAAATATTGCATCAAGTTTTATTATAAAGCTCAAATATGTTGTATGTTTTGATTTTCAGTGGTTTGGTTGGTCATAAGTGTCATAGAACACCAAGTGAGATGTTCCCTCTGTTGTACCCTCCTCTTCTTTCATCTTAGGTGCAAAGCATAGCAAAGTTTGGAGCCATTTTCAAAGTAGTAGATGAGCTCAAGGGGGGAGATGGTTTTTCAGATGTGGGAATTATATCCTTCTTTATTTTCTAGTTGAAGCAAGTGAATTTTTGGTATATGTGTATATATGTGTGTCTTTTCATTGTAAATATCGCATCGATTTTTGTTATAAAGTTCCAATAAGCAATATGATGGTCATGTTTTTATTATTTTTTCATGTAAATATTGCAATGAGCTATGTTATAAAGCTCCAATATGTTGTATGTTTTTTTCAGCAATTTTTCTAGTCACAAGTGTCATAGAACACCAAGGGCGTTGTTCCCCCTGATCTACCCTCCTCCTCTTTCCTCTTATTCTTCATATAGCAAAGGGGTTGAAGTGCAAAGCATAGCATAGTTTAAGGCCTTTTTAAAGCAATAGATGAGCTCAAAGAACATATTAGACCCATTCATTCATAGATTTCTCGGGAAGATATTTCCAATGGTATTAAGAAGTCTGGAAATGGCCTCCTGGATCAAAAGATAGGGGCAGTCAAATTTGGGCCCATAAAAGTCAAAATGTCGGAGAACCTGTAACCTTGAAATCTCATAACTCACTGAAAAATTAATTTTAAAATACTATGGGTACCAAGGATGAGGGATTTGTCAACTGTTGGAGCCATGGATTTCTACTTATGTAACGCCATAACATAAATTGGAGGCTTAGACCTTACGACCCCAGGACCCCGTAGTCTTCCGTTAAATGAATTTTCGAAGGCATCGGGATTGAACCATTTACATAGAAATTGCCTACACGACCAGGTCTAGGGAAAATTATCTCTCTCCTCTGATAGGACAAGTGGCATCATGTCATTGGGAAAAGGTGACGTCAATAACCACCTAGTGAGAGGTGGACACATGGTAGGCAGTTTTCAAGTTTTCAAGTACCCAAGAAGCCCAAATATGGATGACAACTGGACCAATCACAAGCCAACACGTGGCTTGGTTAATGTCAGCATAACATCATCCCAAAGGCATACCCTATAGGTTCGCAACCCCATAACAATTTCAAATTATAGTTCAAAAGGAGTCAAGCTTCCGGGGATTAGGGGACTAGAGCACTAGGGCATCTGGGCTCCAGCTCAGCAGTGAGGAATACCTAAGCAGCACTATGTTTGGGCACGCAGGAGTCACCAAGTGGAAGTGTGCCTTCCCCCATTTTCCAAATATAAACGATTAAGTAATAGCCACCTAGGGGGACAAATCATCGTCCGTCTTAAAGCGGCCTCGCTCGGGAGAAGCTTTGATGGTTAAACAAGCACGATAGTTAAGTTGGCTCTTGTCACCAGAAAGTCATAGTCAATAAAGTGGATAGTGCAAAGCAACATTTTTGATTAATTTGGGAGGGTTGATCTTAGCCTCTGATTTTTCCAAGGCACACCATTAGAGGAGATAAAATGGGCTCGCCAACAATCAAGTGAACACGAAAACCACATCGGCAACAGGGACCACTATCAAGCGAGCATGGCAAGCGAGTGAAATATTGTTTGATACATCACCCTCTTCACTCATCCTCCACCCAATCCAAATCCTCCATGAGTCTTCTTTCTTGCAATCCCTCCCTTTTGTGTTTTGAACTCATCTATTTAAAATTGTTTTCTATTAATCCACTCCATCTATTCACATCTACATTCACCTAACTGATAGCCTGCGTAAGGACCTTTTCATACCCTCAATGTCTACTTTCCCTCACTTACCAGGTGATTCACAATCCCCTTCTCCTCGCACAGTTGTCACCATGTTCAAATTAAAGAAGGGCTCATCAAAAACCTCGAATAAACAACCACCAAAACCCTCGAGCCACATTGAACCCCTCATGGACACCAAGGGGGGAATTCATGATCCCTTCTTCCCTCGAAATATATCTAACCTCTGCTTTTACTTTTTTGGTCGCTATCTAGACAAGGAAGACCCCTTCTGATTCGTTGAGTTAGGAATGTACAACTTAGTCACCTGACGGCGTACCATTTCCCAAAATTCATAGCCTGGCTCATCGCCATGTTCGTTAAAGTAAAAAACTATTGTATTTCCTCTAATGGGGAGAAAATTGTAGAGGTCACCCCTGAATTGATACATGACACCTTCATTTATCCAAAATCCATGAATTTTTAGAAGTTTACAAATACTACGCTCTTATATGATTACATTGGGCTCTCCGCTAGAGAGAAATAGATCTTTCACCAACTAATCTTGGCCCCAAATGCAAAATTTCCTACCAAGTCAAACAACCTCCCCATTTCCTTGTTTTTGGGGTCTGTGTAGCCCATATTGTATGTTATCCTATGGTTATTTGGTGAAGACAAGCCTTAGGGATTTTAGATAAAATGATGAAGCCATAAATTATCCTTGACATTCACCCTTTCCTGATTGAAGCCATCAAGTTCTAGTGCAAACAATTCTACCTAGCCTCCTCCTTTAGTTATTATTCCTTATTTTTTTATTTGTTCCTTACACTCACATGGAAGAATTTGAATACCTAGGCCTCAACATTGTAGACTTATGTATACAAGGGAAGTATGTGGTTGATTGGGACAACTCTTTGAAGAAGAAGCCCAATAATTAGGGGCTTTCACATTTTCTCTCTAATTTCATGTCCATTTCTTATAAGATTATCAAAAAATTCTCCCCTCCTAGAGTATTACCCCAACAGAGGAGGATTCTTCAACTCAGAAAGAATACCAGGGTAGGTGACTAGTTTTTTTTTAATATTGCACCGAAATCAGAGTATATGGATCTGAATTTCCTCCTTACCATCTACCTGTATTTATGCCCATGAGAATTGTTTCCTTAGAGTTCATCAAATAGAGCATAAACATAGACTAGATTCATTTTGTAACTACCAAAAAGGGCTCTATGATTAAGTTTATGATTATTGTAGGTCACTTTGTTGTGAAATCTAGACAAGATTTTGAAGAGGTGGAACTTATGTTAAAGGATTTGAACTTTAACATAAGAGAAGTGTGTCATTATGATCTACATGGTATTATTTCTAGTAGAAGGAAAGACATCAATGTCTCTAATTATAAACAAGAATCTAAGCCATAGTTAGAATGGAAGGCTAATCTTAATTCAATTCCCATCAATACAGAGATGGAGATTGAGACACCAAACACAACGGAAAAGTGTTTAGTGTGCATCAAAGAAGAAGACATCTACAAGACTGCATTCCATACAAGGTATGGAAACTATGATTTTGTGGTGGTTCATTTTGGTCTTACCAATGCTCTATCCACTTTTATTTGTTGTATGAACAATATGTTTCACCCTTATCTGGATAAGTTTTTTATAGTCTTTGTTGATGATATATTAGTATATTCCAAGAATGAGGAGGAGCATGTACAACACCTCGTAACAGTGTTAAGGTTGTTAAAAGAGCATCAGTTGTATGCCAATCTCATCAAGTGTAGTTCATTTTTGTGTTAGATTCATTACTCAGGACATTTTGTTTCCAATTAAGGGATAGCAATTGATCCAAATAATATTAAGGCTATCATGGAGCAACCAGCTCCAAAGGATGTGGCTGAGATCAGATCATTCATGGGACAAGCAGGTTATTACATGAGGTTCATCTATAACTTTTCCAAGATTGGATATCCTATCACATCTTCGCAAAGAAAAGGGATTAAATTTGAATGGACTACTGAGTGTGCAGGTAGCTTTGATTAGTTGAAGCATTTGCTTACCAATGCTCTGTTTATGAAGATTGTAGATCATGATAAGGAGTTTGTAGTTTGCATGAATTCTTATAAAGGAAGACTTGGTAGAGTCCTGATGCAGGAAGGATTGGTGGTTTCCTATGAATCAATGAAGCAAAATGATCATGATAAAAACTATGTGACTCATGATCTTGAGTTGGCATCTATCATTCATGCATTAAAAATGTGGAGGCATTATCTCCTTCGTAGGAGGTTCATCTTGATGAGTGATCACAGTGGACTGAGGTATTTGTTAACCATCCAAAACTAAATGCAATAAAATATAAATGTTTGGATACTCTCTGTGAGTTTTATTTTGAGATAAGGTACATCAAGGGAAAGGAGAATCAGGTTGTGGATAGTCTCAAAAGGAAAGTGTTGGTGAACCATATTTTCGTTGTGATATCTTATGGGAAAAATTTATAGGAGCAAATATTACAACAAGGAAAGCATGATGAGAAGGCCAAGAACTGAAGAAGATATATAACAGCAGGGTGAGAGTGATTAGGATGAGGAGTATCACCTCACAGCAGATGGCTTGGTTAGATTCAGGAGTAGGATCCATGTGTCAGATAGCAACGAATTGGAGAAGATTATCTTAAGACAATTTCGTGTCAAGCCATATTCAGGCCACCCATGATACCAAAATACTTCTACAGATGTTAAAAAGTTCTAATGTTAGCTAAATATGAAGAAATAGGTGGTTGAGTTTGTTGTTAAGAGCTTGGACTATCAATAGGTGAAATTTGAATGCAAGCATCCAGTTGGTTTATTGTAGCCTATTCCAAATCTAGAATGGAAATGGGAGGCCATTTCCATGGAATTCATTATAGAGTTTCCTATGAAATCAATGAAGCATGACTCCATCATGGTTATGGTTGACAAGTTAAGCAAGGTAGCTCACTTCATTGCAGTGAAGTCTCGTAATTCAACTAGTGAAGTACCTCAAATCTTCATCAGGGAGATAGTGATGTTGTATGGAGTTCCCAAGAATATTATATTAGATAGAGATGCCAATTTCACTTCCAGGTTTTGGAAGGCATTGTTTGTAGGCTTGGGGATAGAGTTAACCTTAAGTACATCCTATCATCTACAGACAGACAAACAAACAAATAGGGTTAACAGGATGAGTGAGGATATGTTGGGGATGTATTTCATTCATTAGTAGAGGAAGTGGGAGGATTATCTTCCAATGGTGGATTTTTTTTATAATAATGGGTATCAAAATCCTTGAATATTATTCCATTTGAGGCTCTCTACAGGCAGAGTTGTAATACTCCTATCAGCTGGAGTAATATAGTGAACATGTTGTTGATTGGACCAAATATGTTGTCTGAGATGGAGCAGGAGATGTAAGTTATTAAATAAATTTAAAGGTAGCACAAGACATGCAGAAGAGTTATGTGGATCAACAAAGAGAATTCAATGAGTTTCAAGTTGGGGAGCATGTGTACTTGCGCATCAATTCCAAGAGGATCTCCTTGAGGATTGGATCGTGTGCCTGGCTCACACCTCAATATTGTGGGCCTTCTGAGATACTTGAGAGGATTGGACTAGCGGCCTATAGACTTTCTTTGTTGCTATCGGTCAAATTCCATGATGTTTTCCATGTTTCATTGCTTAAGATATGTTTACATGATGTTGATCATGTGATTTATTGGCTTGTATTGCAAGTGGACCCATAGGGAGAGTTCTATTAAGAGGCAAAATATATATTATAGTGGAAACAACTCATGCTCTGAAACTGAGTTGTAGAGCAAGTTAAAGTGCACTGGAAGCACTTTGGGCCCAATGAAGCTACATGGGAGATTGTTAATCAGGTGTGGGAATTATATCCTTATTTATTTTCTAGTTGAAGCAAGTGAATTTTTGGTATATGTATATATGTGTGTGTGTTTTCATTGTTAATAATGCATCGAGTTTTGTTTTAAATCTCCAATAAGCAGTACGATGGTCATGTTTTTAGCAATTTTTCATTGTAAATATTGCAACAATCTATGTTATAAATCTCCAATATGTTGTAAGTTTTTATTTTCAGTGGTTTGGCTGGTCATAAGTGTCATAGAACACCAAGTGAGATGTTCCCCCTATCATACCCTCCTCCTCTTTCCTCTTATTCTTCATATAGCAAAGGGGTTGAGGTGCAAAGCATAGTAGAGTTTGGAGCCATTTTCAGAACAGTAAATGAGCTCAAGGACCATATTAGACCCATTCATTTGAAGAGTTCTCAGGATGATATTTACAACAACATTAAGCTGTCTGAAAATGGCCTCCTGGATTAAAATATAGGGGCAGTCAAATCTAGGCCCATAGAAGTCAAAATCTCGAAGAACCTGTGACCTTGGAATCCTGTAACTCACCAGAAAATCAATTTCAAAAAGACTATGGGGAACAAGGACGAGGGATATTTCAACTATTGGAGCCATGGCTTTCTACTGATGGAACCCCATAACATAAATTGGAGGCTTAGACCCCACGACCCCAGAACCCCATAATCTTCGGTTAAATGAATTTTCGATGGCGCCAAGATTGAACCATTTACATATAAATTGCCTACATGGCTAGGTCTAGGGACAATTATCTCTCTCCTCTGATAGGATAAGTGGCATCATGTCATTGGAAAAATGTGACGTCAGTAACCACCCATTGAGAGGTGGGCATGTGGCAGGCAGTTGTCAAGTTTTCAAGTACCCAAAAGGCCCATATATGGATGACACTTGGACCAATCACAATTCAACACATGGCTTGGTTAACTTCAGCATGACCTCATCTCAAAGGCATACCCTAGAGGGTCAGAACCCCATAACAATTTCAAATTATAGTTCAAAAGGAGTCGGGCTTCCGGGGGGAAGGGGACGTGAACACTAGAGCATTTGGGCTCTAGCTCATTAGTCAAGAAAACGGAAGCAACACCATTTTCAAGTACACAAGAGTCACCAAGTGGAAGTGTGCCTTCCCCCACTTTCCAAATACAAAATATTAAGTAATAGCCACCTAGGGGGGTGGATCATCATCTGTCTTGAAGCGGCCTTGCCCGAGAGAAGCTCTAATGGGTAAACAAGAACGACATTCAAGTTGGCGCTTGCCCTTGGAAAGTCATAGTCAATAAAGTGGATAGTGTAAATAAACATTTGTGATTAATTTGGGGGGGTTGATCTTAGCCTCTGAGTTTTCCAAGGCACGCTGCTAGAGGAGATAAAATGAGCTCACCAACAATCAAGCTAATGTAGAAACCACGTTGGCAATAGGGACCACTATCAACTGAGCATGGCAAGCGAGCGCAAGACTATTTGATACATCACCCTCCTCCCTCATCCTCCACCCAATACAAATCCTCCACGTATCTCACTTCGTGCAATCCCTCACTTTTGCATTTTGAACTCATCTATTTAAAATTCTTTTTTGTTAAGCCACTCCATTTGCTCATTTCTGCATTCACCTGACTGACAACCTATGTAAGGACCTTTGCATACCCTCAACTTCTAGTTTCCCTTGCTTACTAGGTATTTCAGAGTCCCCTTGTCCTCACACAATTGTCACCATGCTCAAATTAAATAAGGGCTCGTAAAAAACCTCGAATAACAACCACCAAAACCCTCGATCCACACTGAAACCCTCATGGACACCGAGGGGGGAATTAATGATGTCTTATGCCCTATAAATACATCTGACCACTTTTTTACTTCTATGGTCGATACCTAGACAAGGAAGACCCCTTCTGAGTCATTGAGTTAGGACTGTACCACTTAGTCACCCTGACAGTGTACCATTTCCCAAAATTCATATCCTGGCTCATCGCCATGTTCGTTAAAGAAAAAAAATATTGTATTTCCTCAACTGCGGAGAAAATTCTATATGTAACCCTTGAATTGATACATGACGCCTTCCTTTATCCAAAATCCATGAATTTTCAGAATTTTACAAATACCACACTCTTATATCATTACATTGGGCTCTCCGTTGGAGAGAAACAGGTCTCTCACCAACTAATCTTGGCCAAAAATGCAAAATTTCCTGCCATGTCAGACAACCTCCCCATTTCCTTGTTTTCAGGGTTTGTGTAGCTCATCTTCTCTATTATCCTATGGATTTTTGGTGAAGACAAGATAGAAAATGTCTCCAAAGCAGCCTTAGTGCTTTTGGATAAAATTATGAAGCCATACATTATCCTTGACATTCACTCTTTCCTGGTCGAAGCCATCAAGTTCTAGTGCAAGCAATTCTACCTGGCCTCCTCCTTTAGTTATTATTCCATATTTGTTTACTTTTTCCTTACACTCACATGGAAAAATTTGAGTACCTAGGCCTCAATATTATAGACTCATGTATGTAAAGGAAGTATGTGGTTGACTGGGACAACTCTTTGAAGAAGAAGCCCAATAATTAGGGTCTTTCACATTTTCTCTCTAATTTCATGGTCATTGCTTATAAGATTATCAAAAAAGTCTCCCCTCCTAGTGTATTACCCCAACAAAGGAGGATTCTTCAACTCAGCAAGATACCAAGTAGGTGACTAGTATTTGTTTGAATATTACGTCGAAATCAGAGTATATGGATCTGAATTTCCTCCTTACCAGCTACCTGTATTTATGCCCATGAGAATTGTTTCCTTGGAGTTCGTCAAATAGAGCCTAAACATAGACCAGATTGATTTTTTCCTTGCTAAAAAGGGCTCTATGTTTAATATTATGATGCCTATAGGTCGCTTTGTTGTGAACTCTAGACAAGTTTTTGAAGAGGTGGAACTTATGTTAAAGGATTTGAACTTTAGAATAGGAGAAGTGTGGCATTATGATCTACATGGTATTATTTGTAGTAGAAGGAAAGACATCAATGCCTCTAATTATAAACAAGAATATAGGCCATAGTTATAATGGAAGGCTAATCTTAATTCATGGCCCATCAAACAAAGATGGAGATTGAGACACCAAACACAAAGGAAAAGTGTCAGAAAAGGATTGTTGACGAGGCAGGGGACACCAAGATGTAGCATGCATCCTCGACAAAGAATGCAAAGGTTCAAGAGCAAAAAAAAGAGGAAATTGAGGTAAAGTTTACTAAAAAGAACCTTAACCATCCTAGCTTCCAAGTACAACTAGAGGATCCCCAACAAGCTACTACCTTCAATTCAATTGAGGTAGAAATTCTGGGTTTAGTTGGGAGCACACCAGCAGTAGGCCCTAAATGGGAGGAAGGGAAGATAACAAAGGAAGGAACAAGAATTTTAGACACAAAATGTTGACGCAGTTTGCCTCTCACTCAGTTCCATATCATACCGGGCTATTGATTGTCATGGACTTGAAAAGAAACTAGATGAAGTTCTTCTTGTATCACTCTTCAGTGAAGTCTCTCACATCTAGACCACATTTCAAGATAGTTGAATTATCTCTAGACATGACTAGTGTCCCCTTACATGATTAAATTAATTTACACAAGCATGTTTGGGAGGTGATATATAATGAGTTGACCAAGGGAGACTTGACCATCAACAAGGTTAGGAAGTTGTTGGAGAAATCAAATACTAAGGTAAAATGTGAAGAGGCCAACTTAAGAGCTCTCCATCTCCAAAAAAAAGGCTACAAAGACTTGATTATCAACTTGGGCGTGGATCCCAATGATAAGGCCACCATAGATTCCATTATCAAAGGTTCAAAATCAAAGATTCGGTCACTAAGGCAACAACTTAAAATGCTTGCTACAAAGCATGTATAGGCCAAGGAATTGGCACAAGTTGAAAACAAGAAGTAAATCCTAGCCAAGGAGCTAATTAAAAGGAATAATGAAGTGGTAGCACCCAATATTAAGGTAGTTGAGCTACATCAAAAGATTGATTCCCATATTTGTGCAGTGGTTGTGCCAGAACTCCAATAGAATCCCAATAAGAAGTTAATCAAGGCTCTCACAGAACTACAACTATAAAAAAGAAAGCTAAATAAGATCCAAATTGACTTGGAAAACACCAAGCACATGCTAGAGAATAAGGAGAAACAACTCAAGTCCTCCTACGCAAGTGTGGATCAAATTAATAACAAGTATCAGGTAGCACGAGATGATATCAAAGAATAGAAGAATAAGTTAAAGGACAACATGGCGCTCATCGATGCTAGGCAGGTAATATGGGATGATATCATCTCTGAAATAAGGAAGATATGGGAACACCTAAAACTAGTCACAAAGCAAAAAGCTGCAGTGAAAACCACTCAACATTTCTCTTGTCTACCAAAAAGGAGAATACCAGGAATGCCAACATTGCTGAAAAGTTCATCAAGCTCCTAAATGAGAAATCAGATGATGAACTGAGGGAAATAAACAATATTGATACGACAAGTTTAATCATATAATTCGCCAAAGTGGTCCAGAAGAAGTGTTATAGGCTATTTTGTTGCATTAGGCTTACAAACTAGATCAATCAACATCCATGAACACCTTGTCATCATCCCTACACAAAGGCTTAAGAATGACTCTCCCAAATCCCTAAGTTTTTTACCTTGAGTGCTTCATTTCAGTTCTTTTAAGGCCCAGCGCACCCTGTCCCTTTAGGGACATACATTCAGCAACAACTTGCTCAGTTCTGCACCTACTCTAATCAGCAATAAGTTGTCCCTTGATGGGGGTGTGTTGATTCTAGAAATTCAGGAAAAATAATAAAAAAAAATCCTAACGCTTCCTCTTCTAGAAGCTTCCAGGAGTTGTTACAACAATTTATCTTGGATAAGAACTTCAAATAATATATGATCCTACCTTGGAGATTTCACCTCTTATCCCTTAATGTCATCTTCCCATCAAGAGTGGATCTAAAGCCTAGATTGGTAAATGGATAAGAATTCCTAAACTACCATCCTCTCTTATATATTTACTGTCGTCCACAAGCTAGAGGTTAGATTTTGGAGACTAATCATACCCTTATGGTATCTCTTTGATCATGAGAGAGTTACCATTTCTATGCATTAGGGTGACATTGAGGTGTGCCTTTTGACGAGGAAGGACAAGACATCTCAGGGAGATCTCTATAAGATCAACTTCGAATTTTGGTTGTGTTGTGTTGTGCAACAACCCCCCATTTAGTTATATATAAATCTCTTATGTAATTATTATATAAATAAATAGAGACCCTTTAAATTTTAAAAAATATAGGAAAATAGCATAGTTTAGGGTTTTAAATGGAAAATTTTGAATTTTTGAATAAACAAATCCAAATTCATTAGGCCGGAACAACTTGGATAAGCCTACCTTAAAGAAAATTCTGACATATCGCATTTCACAAGGTTCAATGACCAATGCCTTGTTTAATCCTTTCGAAACTTGTGATGTGATAAAGAATAGCCCCCGAGAACCAAACATGTTCAAATATCAAAAGGCTTAAGTATTGTCAAGAAACTACTTCATGTCATAACTTGCCTGCCTCGCAAATTTTGAATGAACGCAACATACGAAAAACTCGAGGCTCATTCTCATTGTGATATTCGAGAAGCTATCTAGACCGTATAAAACTATTAACACAGACTAGAAACATATCATGTCGGGATGGATTGCAAAGGAAAAAGCTCATCGCTTGTATCACCTCCTAACTTCCAATTTCCATAAAGATACATGTTAAAAGGAATGCTTTAATAACATCATAAGACTGAATAATTTAAATGAAAATTCACGCTTCTTAATCATCAGAAAGGCCACCTATAACACCACATCATTTCTCGCGATTTCACAATCGCAAAAATCCTTATGTTATATCCATTCGCCTTTACTCTTCCAAAACCTCTAATTGCGATATTGTGATCATAGCATCACACATCTCCCATACCCAATGAACCAATATAGTGATATCATTATTGCATATCGACATAACACATGGAAATAGGTTTTATATACCATTTGAAAGGTTTTTGCGATGCGATATATTAATGAGATAATAAATAACCACACGAAGCCATGATTTCAGTTATTAAATAATTCTAACGTTATCATTTTAAAGCCCAAGGTGATTTGATGGCCTGTATAGATTGATTCACATTTAAACTATCGTTCTCATCATTTCAAGCCTTGCATGTTCAAATGATTCCACATTTCACACCTATTACTCTTCATTCCTCTGTGTTTCCAATTTCCAGGTTTAACCTGAGAAGAAATTGTGTAATAGGATGACTAAGTCAAAGAAAGGAAAAAAAACATGGATACTTCACAATCCGCACCTTTTTCTCCCAAGGTAATAGAAATGCCCCCGATTTTCTCAGACAATACATGCACAATCGACAATGGAACCTCCTCATGGGAATCCATGTACCAATTGCTAGAGAGAGAAGGTCCTAAGATAATTGAAAGAGTGGCAACAATAGGTGCTACTTCCCCTTTTGAAGCCTCCCACTATGAAGCTACAAGATATTTTCTTCGTATAATTGCTACTCAACCCAAGATTTTTCCTTATACTGATATGGTAAAATGGATAACTGAGAATATTAACATTTTTGATCGAATATTCCTGACTTCAATGAAAAATATTATCTGATCCTTTATAGTTGAAGACTTGAAGAAAATGTATTTTATACCTGACCCATAGAAGGTGTATGAAAAATCCTTTCTCGAGCACTTTGCAACCGAGAATGATGTGGCATCAAACCCAATCAAACAATGGATATCATACCTGAACAAACATAACCATGAAATATGAAGTCTGTATTCTATATTTTCTCTTGTTGCTCCTTATTCTTATATCGCAGCTATGATGTGTAGGTTGTTTGGGAATGCTAATTTAGCTAAGTTCTTAGTTGAATGGTTTCCTCTAATTGATGCAACAGTTAATTATTTTATAATGGATTGGTTCACTATCCTATCTAATAATATTTATCTCCAAATCCAAGAGTTTAAATGACACTGCTATGTCTCTACAAGAGTAGTTCCACCATTTTTCATGAGTGCTTACATTATGGATGTGGCCTGTTTCACTACCAGTTTCACAACCATGGGGTGGAAATGGACCCTTCAAGATCCCACTCACATCCATATATAATAAAATATTGTGGGAATCTAATTTCCATGCCCATTTATATAAAATATGTTGAGTTATGATACCCATCCATCAAGTCGTTTTTTACAAAAGGGCCCCAAGATTTTCTGGTGAGGCCAAAATTGGTTTCATACCAATAGGCGGGTGGTTTGGAGAAGATATTTTTACCTATGTCCAAGTCTATGGAAGCCTAGCACCTCCCCATTTTCTCCCATTGTATGTCCTGGATAAATTACTTGCTAGGGAGATTTCCTATCAAACTGTAGGGGATGGGCTAACAAAGACCCTAAAGGAATCCAAGAAGTCTCTTTGGACTTCATTCCCCCCCTCCAATGTGGTGTTTATGCACTATATTATTTCAATAATGTTGCACTTGAAATCGATCATATTACATTCTTGAAACTTGCCACCATTCCTGGCAGACAGTTCGGCCCTAACAAAGTTTTACAGAATTTCATTGCCCAAGTGAAGATTAGACAGTTCAGTCATGAAGATGATGATTGTTGTTGACAATGTTAATCCTCTCTGCAGACATATATGATCCCTCTAGCCCAATGAGTGGGTCTATAAACTAAAGTGACAATCAACTAGACATTTTCCTAGATTATAATTGAAAAGTAGAACAAGGGAGATGGCCTACCTTGCTCTGATGCTAATCCAATTTCCTTTATTGAGATCCTCAAACCGCTTGTGTCATAGACTTGTTCCTGCTTCTTCTAGTTCTTTTGTACCTACATGAGTGACCAAGAGACAAAAAATGATACCAAAACCAATAGAAAATCCAATAATAACCTACTTAGTTGATCAAGGAATGCCAAGCTAATACATACATGAACATATATATTTTGGGAAGATGAACTAGCAATTGTACTATTATTTAAAGAATAAAGGGGAAGCTTACAACCATAGCCTTGATATTGAAAGGCTCTCCTTGAGTGGTAATCGAAGTCCAAGCCAAGAATCTCCAACACTCTTTCTCCAAGTCTAATGAATAGCCTTTAAGCACAAGCTCAACATAGGGGTGTAAATGGACATAGATCAACCATTTGGGAATGGGAGTGGGAGTGGAGGAATTTATAGGCTGGGAGAGGGAGTTAGGCATCCTCCAAAGATAGTAGTAGGCCCACATCTCAAGGAGTTAGCTCATAGGGATGAGACCAAGAGTTCAAATTAGGAGGATTCAACCTCATTCATGTGAAACCACCTCCAACTTGCCACTCTGGAAGCTTCTAGATCACGAAGCTTCTCATTCTCTTTGGGAAAAATTCCTTTTTGAGACCATCATGGGTATGAGAGAAAACAGAGTGATGCCATCACTAGCTTAACAAGGTGCAACAAGTGATCATCGTGGTTTTGAGCTTCATAAGGGCAATGACTCTCATTTCAGGGTTTCAAGAGCCATTTATTTAGGGAAAGCTCTAGAGATTTTCCAAGCAAAGTTAAAGGAGGGACCTGAGTTGTATACATTGATGAGTATACTATATAATGATCATGTTTCAGGCACTTAAGGGTATGTCACAGGGAAGAGTAGGAGGTGTGACAAAATACTATGTAATAGATGCCCCCTAAAGCATGAACTCAAAATGAGGAGTGATGGCTGAGATGCTTTACAAGCTTTTAGCAAGGATGAGGACACGCATTGTCAAGAGACCTACAAATCAAGGATGCATATATATATATATATATATATATATATATATATATATATATATATATATTATATATATATATATATATATATATATATATATATATATATATATACATATATGAGATCAAGACATGAATCCACGATATGGACACAACCATTTGGGTGATGAA
This sequence comes from Pinus taeda, assembly GCA_000404065.3. Classification (NCBI taxonomy): domain Eukaryota; kingdom Viridiplantae; phylum Streptophyta; class Pinopsida; order Pinales; family Pinaceae; genus Pinus; species Pinus taeda. Next base: position 13,803 of record APFE031048951.1, on the reverse strand, counting down.
GACTAGATAAAAGATCCATGGTATGGGCACAACCATCCAGATAAAAAGGATCATCATAAATATAAAGTCTCATGGTATGGTCATAGCCATCCATATGGTATAAACATGTGTACAATCATGAATAACATATAACTCATGCAACATGAGCCATAACAAATAAGACTCAGGGTCTTGCGCTCCATCTCGACCCGATCAACGTACGAATTCTAGCATGCGAATAAACGTGTTGAAGTCGAACATGCTAGAAAACCACCTGATTACCGACTGATGATTTGGACCATTAACAGGTGTGAGAGAAACCACCAGTAATGGAAATGGCTCTCAAGGTACAATATTTCAATTCGTGAATTTTATAATGAAGTTGAGATCAAACACTCGTGGAATCATCTGATCGAAATCCAATAATCAAGACCTGTCGTCGGATGCAAAGAACTGACCATTAAGGCATGCTAACTCTAAGGTATTGAAAGGGAGTTCCTAATGCATCTTCCTGGATAATGAGCTGAAGTCGATAGGAAGTGACCCATCAAAGGAGGGAATGATGAATCCCCCATCATTAACACGAAATAAGGAATAAAGTGGAATAATATTCATGACTATAGCAATGACTCAAAAAATTTATAGGTAAATAACTATAGATTGGACTTTTCTTGAACATATTGGTGACACGACTTCAGAGTGTGGCAGCATCTAACTCAACATGGGACTAAAGGTCATGATGACAGTGTGGAGTAGTCAAATGAGAGGCAAAATGGAACACCCAAACCTAGGAGGAAAAGTGACTGAGTGAGGATATCCCAAACCTGACACGAGAGTAGATTAGTGTCATGTTCAAGAGAGACATGCTGCCTATACAAAGGATATCTCATCTTCATTTTCCCCACTATTTCTAATGAGTACCCCAATTATTCTTATCACAAGCTTGAAGGGAATAGCATATGCTTGTTATCTAAGTCCATTCTTTGAATGAATCCATCCTATTAAGTTTTACGATCCCTAGGAAGGAGAAACTCGGTCTCATCATGGTGATGAGTCTTTCATTGTAAAATTTTAACAAGTCCGACGTAAGAACAACTCAGTGTCTTTTTCACATTTATAGAGTTTGAAAAGAGACGAAAAAGAAAACTCCATCATGTCCCTTTTTGTAATTTGTCTCTCGAACCCGAAAGGGTAGAAAATAATATCCGAGAGAACCTCCTGACCATGTCAATCAAGGTGTACCTTTTTCGTAAATAGTCAATCTTAGCCTGAAAAAGGGGTAAACGTATACTAAGTTGATGTCGATTCATTTACTTTAACAAGTTTGAAATGACAAGTACTCGGCAATCTTTTCAATTTTCGAGAGTCAGAAAAGAGTTTAAAGATGACTACAGGGGGGATTTCCTTTTTTGTTTATTTAATGAGTCTGAAAAAGAGATAAAATAAAACTCATAGAATCAGTAAAAAATAATCACTATTCACATTGAAGGCACCTGTAAGTGCACAAGAAACACACCCATCACCGATATTGAGAAAAATATTAAAATATTCGAAAATATTTGACAAAATAACTTTCAAAACTTATAAATAGGTAAAATTAATTTCATTTGTTACCATTTCACCAAACCAAGCTCTGAAAGTGCTTTTGTGCCCTAATTCTCTTGATTTTCTGGTGGCTGTTGTGGGAGATCTAGGGTACCATTTCATGATTCCATCCCACTGTTTATAAAAATAGGCACAATGGTGCCAAGAGTAATTTTTTGAGATTAAAAACTCTCTTTTAAGCAAAAAATGTTGATTTTTATCCATATAAAAAGCATTAATAAGTGTATAAATGTCATTTTGCAAGAGAATATGGTCTTCGAGTGGAAAGAAAGAGGCCATGAGGCCAAATATTTCCAAGCATCTCAGGATTTGGCATGCATAAATGCTCTGAGAGATTGTGGACTGCTAAAATTCTTCAGGACCACAAGGTTGAGGGCTCAGATGGAGCTAGTACCTTATCTTATCAGCCTTTGGGATGTAGATCGAGAGATCTTCATCATCAAAGGGAAAGAACTGGAACTGGAGGAGATGGACATCTATTTCATCATGGGATTATCCCATCGAGGAGAAGTAGTTCAACTCTTTGGATCTCGCCAAGGAGGTGAGAGTACCAGGAGTCTAATCCAGAGATACTGTCCTGGTGCCAAGATAACCAACGAAGGTAAGGTGAAGATAGCAACAATCACCAACAACCTCATTTTGAGAACAATTTTGTTCATCGTGGTGCATTTATCTAGCAAGCAAGCTTTACATGAGACTTCAAATTCTCAGTTTCAATATGCTATGGCATGTTTCAACCCCACCATCTTCAACTAGTGTGGAGACCTATTCAAAAACATGAAGTGACAACTGACCAAGGGTAAGCACGGACACCTAAAGCAATTCGGGTTTAGATCTATACCAGTGACCTTCTTCTTGGAGTGAGTGCCCCTCTTTTGTTATCAGTGGGCAGAAGTAGCACATCCTACCCCCCGATATCTAAGGCTCGTGAGATGGAGCCAACTCATGCCTCGAGGAGGCATGGGCCAACATATGCATTATCCACCACAGTTCTTCACTTGTCTTAAATGCCAACTACTTATGGTAGATGATTACGCTTATGCTGGCACAGATTTTAGGTGGAATCCAAATCTACCTCTGCCACCAAGCAAATAGCGGACCGATGCAAGTAAAAACTTGTTTTTTGGATTTTTTGAAAGTTTTATGTTTTTTTATGAAAGTGTAAACTAAGACTCAACTGATGATAAATGTGCAGATGTGGGACAAGAGAGAGCACTAGGCATGTCGCCAATAGCACGGCAAGCTGCCCATCCAATAGTGGGTGCAGAATATGAGGAAGGGGCTGACCCCTTAGCTGAGATGGAATGCAATCTAGAGGCAATGTAACTCGAGGGGTTCCATATTATGCCACTATCGACAATGTTACACTACTTTGGTAAAGACACACTGTGGGAGTATCTGCGAGACTGCATTGACTACTAGGCTGAGTGCTAAGAGTGGTCTCATGCTATCATGAGCATGATGTAGTTTGATATTTATCTTGTCTTTTACACATTGTGTAGGCTTTGAAAGCCAAGTGTCCCAGAACACTCTATTTTTTGACATTTTGATGTAAACACTCCAGCAGACGCGATATATATATATAGATATATATATTATATATATATAATATATAAATACATATATACATAATACATAAATACATACATACATACATTATTATATATATAATATATATATCTGTGAGTGTGTGTGTGTGTTTTATTTCTACTTATGTGTTCGTAACATGATTTAGTTTTACAAATGACGCAAATTTCTATCAAGAACAAAATTTGCTTATGCATCAGTTAATGTATTTAAATTATGTGGAATATGTTGATATGTAATGTAATCAAGATTTATTTCCAGTAATCTAACACGTAGATACATATGCAATATCTATGGATTTCTCACTGAATAATGATTGTTTAATTGTAACACAATGAGCTGCGAATCCAACTTGACAACTAAATCCCTATTGCCAAGAGCAACTGTTTTTGACAAGAGTTCAATAACTGCACTATATTCAACAATATTATTGGTTGTTTAACCAAGGCAGATACCTTGTAAGTTAATCAGCTCACCATTAGGGTCATAGAGTACCCATGCTATGGAAGAGAATTTTTGTGTGCTATGACAAGCATTGTCAGCAAAACCAATGTAATGACCTGATGACATCTGCAAACTAAGTGGAACATAGGGTAAGTAGAAAAATGTATGTATACAAAGCAAACAAACACACCAAAAATTAAAAACAACACACACTAATGAATTAACAAACTAATGTACAAAAGTTATTACACGAATTTCACGCATAATACTTTTTGAGATACAACCCATTACAGGGTTGTGACAATGCATTTCCATCATAATCACATAGCTCATAGGCACCTTTTTGTAAAACACGTTTAATGATGTAGGGCCCATGCCACATGGGTTCAAACTTGCCTGCCCCTAATTTATCATTGGCTTGATCATAAAGAAGGACCAAGTTGCCTTCAGCAAAAGTGCGAGGAGAAACGGTTTGGTAAAAATGAGCTTTGACTCACTTATTTTGAGCTTTGATGACCATCGCAACAATGCGATGAGTCTCGTCGAATCTCTCAAGATACAGTAGTCGCTCCTCTTCGAGCGAGGTATTTAGAAGAAGTTTGATATCTAGCTTAAGAAAAGGGATTTCACACTCGATTGGAAGAGTTACCTCTAAACCATACACTAGTTGGAACAGAGTGAATCCAATGGTCGTCTTAGTAGAGGTTCTGTAAGCCCAAAGAGCAAAGAATAGCATTAAATGAAAATTATTTCTATGCTTCCCAATGGTACGTTGAAGCATAGTAATCAAAAACTTATTGACTACTTCAACTTGGCCATTAGCATGTGGATAATAAGGAGTGGATCTATCATGTCGAAGGCCCAACTAAGGAGTTAGTTCTGCCATCATGTGCTGACGAAAATGTGATCCACAGTAAGTCATGATAGCTTGAGGGACACCAAAACGTGCTATAACGTGGTTAAAAAGGAACTTTGCAGTAGTAATACCGTCAGTATTGTACGCAGGCATCGCCTCAGCCCATTTCATAAAATAGTCGACGTCAATGACGATATAACCATGGCCCCTGGTCGAGTGAGGGTTACATGTCATGAAATCAATGCCCCACTTGGAAAATGGGCCAATAGTAATTACTAGGTGTAGGGGTGTGGATGGGGCACACTGCTTGTGGTTGAAAATCTAGCATTCATGGAATTTTTGGATAGCTAGAATGTAGACGGTCAGAAATAACCGGTGTGGAGTATTTTCTGAGTAGTGGCACATCCAGACATATGACCACCACCAGCACTAGAGTGGAAATCATTTAAGACCACTCAGCCTCTTCAAGGGTGAGACATCTGCGAAGGATAGAGTCCACACCAACCCGATACAATGTATCATCGAGGATCTAATATGGTTAGGACTGATGTTGAATGTGGCATCGATAGGATTGGGACAACTCAAATTGGAAAGTCTAGGCTTGGAGATAAACAATAATGTTTCCATACCAGGGGTCAAGAGTGTTGATCAAAAACAGAGTTTCATCGGGTATTTGCTGAGTGCATATGAAAGAGCACAGATTAACTCAGAAAAGATGAGTGATTTCTTTGATTTGGTAGCAGTAAATTCCAAATCAAACTCCTACAAGATCACAACCCATTTGGAGTATTTTCCCCCTACTAACTGGTGATTCAGTATATATGTCATGGGGTTGCAATCAGAAATTATGGTGGTTTTCCGTAAAAGGATATAGTGTCGAAACCTTTGGACGCATGAACCGCCGCCAAAGTAAGGTTCTTGACATGAGCATAGCGAGACTTCGTATCAAGAAGGTTTCAGCTCAGATAATAAACCACATGATTGTTGCCATCATCGTTTTCTTGAACTAACACCATAGCAATAGTGGTATCAGTTTCAGCCAAACACAGGAAATAATCATGGCGATAATTGGGGGGATGCAATAAAATAGCTTTAATCAAGGCTTTTTTTAAAGCATCGAAGGATTCTTGGGAAACTTCATGCCAAATAAAATGGATCCCCTTCTTAAGTAAACAATTAAAACCCTTGGCAATTTCGGTGTAATTAGGGACAAATCGACGGAGAAAATTCACTTTTCCCTACAAGATCTTCAATTGCAATAGTGATGGAGGGGGTAGATTGAATATGGCCTCAACTTTCAAAGGATCAATCCTAATATCTTCACGAGACACCACAAAACCTAAGAGCCAACTAGACTCAATGCAAAACACACACTTGTGTGGATTGACACGGATATTGTAATGTCAACATCGTAAAAAGATAGCTCTTCTGTGATCTGGATGGTCACGACGTTTAGCCAAATGAGTGGGTATGTCGTCAAGGTATGGTTGAACAATGTGTCAAATTTCATGGAATGCATAGGACATTACTTGTTGGAAGATAGCGCCAGCATTCTTCAAACCAAAAGGAGGGTTTTTGTAAGAGAAAGTACCCTATGGATAGATAAAGGTTATATTATGTTGATCAGTGGGTGAAATCTTAATCTGGTTATAGCCAGAAAAACCATCCATGAACGAAAAAGTCTCACTCCCAGCACATTCATCGATGATTTGGTCGATAAAGGGAGTAGGATAATTGTTTTTAGGACACGCGTGATTGATATTGTGGTAGTCAACACAAACACATATCGTGCCCTGCTTTTTGGCAACAGGGATGATATTGGATACCCAATCCTTCAATGGAATAGGGTAAATGAAACTTGCTTTCAAAAGTTTCTCTACTTCTGCTTTGATAGCAGTAGTGTTTCGAGGGTGCATAGAGTGAAGCCATTACTAAACAGACTTCGCACCAGGATAAGTCAGAATCTCATGCACCACTATGTATGGATTGATACCAGATATGTCCTTGTATGACCAAGCGAAAACGTCTCAGAATTCTTTAAAAAATGGAGTATAAATCCTGATCTCATCTGGAGAACAGGAAACCCTAATATGGATGTTCTCAACAATTCTCGGTTTAACGAAAATGTCAAGAGGCATTGTAACAATGATGTTCCCCATATTACCCTCCAACAAGACTTCATGTACCCATATAGGTGTCTGAAGTGGAGGGATAGGAGAATGAGAAATAGACGCTTCAAGATAGGAAGGCATCTCATCGAGGCTAGGGAGAAAGGAAGAATGATGACGTAGACCGTTCCATGGAACTTCATCCAAAGAAATGACCTCCACAATACTCTCGTTAGTGGTGAATGCATCATTCAAAAGATCTGGAGAATCCCAACAACCAAGCCAAGGAGATGGCATGTAAGTGTCTAGGTTCATGCTAAAGACAATATGACTTTATGAAGTTATCATCGAAGCTAAGACAATTTCTTGATAATTTATCTCCAATGGACTTAAAGGCATAGCTTCTTCAAATGAGTCAATTTTATCATCAGCAGGGATAATCCAAGGATCTATAGAGTCTAAGATCATATTGACTGAATGAAAATTTGGAGGCGCGAGAGTAAAAGTACCCATTAAGGTAGAGTCTTTGAAGAGACTTTCTCCCATGATCTCGTAAGGAATCTTAGTATTTCCCACGTAAGGAACATTACCATTGGATGAACTAGAAGAAAAGAAAGATAGTTTATCAACCATGACAATTTTTCCTTCATGAGGAAAACTAAGTATTCAGAACAAAGAAGACACCACACAAAACATGGTGTGAGTCCATATTCACCCGAGAAGAAGGTTTTAGTTGAGATTGACATCTATAACTTCTACTTCTAATTCAACAGTCTTTCCTTCTAATGTAATCAACAAGTTTGTGAGAATACAGCATGGTCGTGAACCTTTGCCATCAAAGGCTTCCAAGGTGTTCAAAGACTAGTTAAGAGAAGGAGAGCCAATGGCTTTCCAACATGAAACTAACATGATGCAGGTAGAGGAACCTTCATCAATAACTATTTGATGAATCGTCTTTCCTTTGATAAGGACCTGTATCAGAAATGCAATTTGATGAGGAACACAAGGTACATGATTCTCTAGATCGAAAGTAATTAGACTCTAATCAGAGGGATCGATAGCACCTATATCAGAAAACAGTGACTTCTGTTGCATTGGACAGGATTGAAGAACCTCCAAGACAGACATCGCCGAAGGTTCCCAAGCTAAATCCTCAACAATATTGTAATGTTGTGCTGCTCTAGCATTTGGATTGAAATATGACTTCCGAATAACACCTTTGGGAGGTGGCCGAATGATGGACTCACTGTTAGGGTGCTCGATATTGAGTGGGCTAGAACTAGATAGAGTAGAAGTAGTAGGATCATCGATAGCTTCTTTCTCCATCATCTGCTTAGATGTGGCTTGATAGTCCTTAGTTCTAGTAGCAATTGAGATAGGTGATGAACCTTGCATCATGAACACTTGGGAACCTGAGGAAGCAAAACACTGAGGTTGGTCTACCAATTGGGTTTGTTGTGGTGGAAAGGGTCCTTTTAAGACATCTGGAGTCCCTTTAAGCAAGCGACTAACTTCAGATCGTCAGGGACAATATTTAGTGCAATGATCCTCCTCACATATGAGGCAAGGATATTCCAGCTTTCTTCGAGAAGCATCATCAATAGATGATTTAGGAGGGTCCTGTTTTGGGGCATCATTTTTGTCCTTACCTTTTCCCTTCTTTTTACCTTTAGAGGTTTTATCTGTTGCAGTAGACTGGACATCATGTATCTCAGAGGTTTTACTAGGACCGAATGAATTCTGTGAAACCAAATATTATGGGTTCGATCCCTAGTGGAGTCGCCATTTTGTTGACAAGGTTAATCCTCTCTACAAACAAAGATGATCCCTATAGCCCAATGAGTGGGTCTAGCAACTGAAGTGACAATCAACTAGACATCTTCCTAGATTATAATTGAAAAGTAGAACAAGAGAGATGGCCTGCCTTGCTCTGATGCTAATCTGATTTCCTTTGTTGAGATCCTCAAACCACTTGTGTCATGAACTTGTTCCTACTTCTTCTAGCACTTATGTACCTGCACAAGTGACCAAGAGACAACAAACCATACCAAAACCAATAGAAAATCCAATAATAACCTACTTAGTTGATCAAGGAATGCCAAGCCAATACATACATGAACATATACATTCTAGTAAGATGAACTAGTAGTTATATTATTATTTAAAGAATAAAGGGGAAACTTGCAACCATAGCCTTGATGTTGAAAGGCTCTCCTTGAGTGGTAATCCAAGTCCAAGCAAAGAAACTCTCCAACACTCCTTCTCCAAGTCTAATGAATAACCTCTAAGCACAAACTCAGCATAGGTGTGTAAATGGACATAGATAAACCATTTGGGAATGGGAGAGCATGAATTGATAGGCTGGGAGAGGGAGTTAGGCCTCCTCCAAAGATAGTATTAGGCTCACATCTCAAGGAGGTAGCTCATAGGGATGAGACCAAGAGGTCAAATTAAGAGGTTTCGGCCTCATCTATGCGAAATCACGTCCAGCTTGCAGCTCTGGAAGCTTCTCATCCTCTTTGGGCAAAATTCCTTTTTGAGACCATCACGAGTATGAGAGAGAATAGAGTGATTCCATCGCTAGCTTAACAAGGTGCAATAGGTGATCATCATGCTTTTGAGCTTCATAAGGGTGATCACTCTCATTTTAGGGTTTCAAGAGCCATTTCTTTAGGGAAAGCTCCAGAGATTTTCCAAGCAAAGTTAAAGGAAGGATCTGAGTTGTATGCATGGATGAGTATACTATATAATGGTCATGTTTCGGGCAATTTAAGGTATGTCATAGGGAAGTGTCGAAGGCGTGACAAAATATTGTGTAACACTATGACGATCTATTTGAGTCTGTTGAACTATTTTTGAAAATACAGCATGTGACCACATTAAAAATGGATCCAGAAAGGCTAGCCCAATTCCAAAAATACAAAAAAAGAATACTACAAAATATCCCTTTGGATCTATTGAGAATCCCACAACCGATTATCCAAGAGGAGTAGGATTCAGAGCAGGCTTCAATGCAAGGCTCATAAAAGGGTTCGGAACAGGCTCTAGAATAGAATTCAGGGCACAAATCAGAACAAGGTTCAAAGCATAATTTAGAACAGGGCTTAGAGCATAAATCAAAGAAGAGTTAAGAAAAGGATTCAGAATAGAAATCAGAAAGAAAAAAGAAAAAAATTAAAATTAAATTAAAAATAAAATTAAAATAAATTAAAATTAAAATTAAAATAAAAATTAAAAAATTTAAAAATTAAAAATTAAAAATTTAAAAAATACAAATAAAAATAAATAAAATTAAAAAATAAAAAATAAAAAATAAAATAAATTCCAAGGAGATTGAAGTGGAAGATATATCCATAGAAGTACACACTGATGAATCACCCTACAAGAATCAGCTTGATGAAGCATGGAAACAATTTTATCAACATCTTAGACGATAGCAAGGGGTAGAAGATGTTGAAATGGAGAAAACATTTAGCACACCCCAGAAAACTAGATAGAGCTCGTTCACTGATAGGGCTATTGATAAAGATGTCGCTACAGAAGAAATTAAGATCGTCAGAGCCTTCCCTTCATCTGAAATCATCCTAAAAGTGGAATAAATCCATCCTCTTGATGTCTTTTATAGTCCCAAACATCGAGCTATGGTGAAAATATAGAGGAAAAGGAGAAGAACAGAACCATTTTCAGCAGTCATTCCTGGCAATGAACCTATGGATATCATAGGAAGGATACTCCCATAGATCCTTCAAATAATTTGACAAAATTTCCACAGTTTGTAGGTGCTTATGCATCTTCAACAACTGACAAGGCAATCAACGTTAGAAAACGGGTCACAAAGAAAGAAAAGAGAATTCAGTAGTTGAAGAATCAGTTGGAAAAAGAGAAAAAAAGTATTGACCATCAATTGAAAACATAAATGTCCCAATTACAAAAGAGCTTTGATGAATTAAAGCTCCAATATCATGTAGAGACAAGAGCTAAGGATATCCAAATACAACAGCTCAAATTTTCACTTGATGAGTTGAAGGATAATCCTAAAGTGGAGGATTTTATAAAATAAGCATTAGAGCTCAACACTTTGTTATGAAGGAAACAAGCAACATTTTGTCAAAAGTTGTCTATCATCAATCCAATGTGTATTAAAAGTGATTCACTGATGATGAAATCTTGGGATACATAACATGGCAAGATACTCCAGAGGGAAGAGAAATAGATCTTCCAAGAATATAGGAATCACACAAGGAAATCCTCTTTACTGATTGGGACATTCAATTGAAGCAGGCAGAAAGAGAAGTTTCCAAAGCAACCGGTGATGAAAATTTGACCATATCAAAGTCTTGGAAAAGAAATGGAAATAATCTTCAAAATAAAGGGAAGAGGCAATTAAATAGCTGACCAAAATCGACTGGGAAGTGTATTGGAAATATTTGGTGAAGCCACACAATCAGTGGCTAATGCTACACTGCCTTGCTGACTCATCCACCCATATGCTTCACGCTTTCAGATGTAGTGTATACAGGATAGCTACACATGAGGATAGGTCAGCCTCCTGAAGTGAAGCCAATGATGGATATTTACGAGCTCAGACTGTGAATGAAAGAATAGACACAATTGCATTCTTGAGCTCATCATTTCAATAGTTTCTACTTTTGTATTTTTGTCACTTATTTTAAGGAGAGTTGTTTTAACCTTCTCAAAACTTTCATGTAATGTCTATTTTTATACTTTATTTTTATTATATAAACACTTTCATGTCTATGAAGAAAAGGTCCCCAAATTTTACAAAGAAAAGATTTGAAAGCTTGCACTTTTGTACTTTTGAAGTTTGTCTTAGTAGAATGATTGGATAAGAGCCCTAAAGTTTTGTAAAGAAGGCTTTGGAAGCTTGCACTTTTGTACTTTTGAAACAATCTTAATGAAGAAGAATAGACTAGAGCTATTTATTTCATAAGCAGAGTCATATACATCGGGTACTTTTATCATTGTGTTGTAGTGGCTACAAACACCCTCCAAAATTTTGCCTTAGCTTCATTTTGGAGCCTCCCTACCAGCCATCCTCAGCAATATTTCTTGATCCATCAAGCATATACACTTCAGGTGTTTCTCAGTGTCTTGTCAGCTTGTGCATGTCAGTTTTCTTCACTCCCCTCACAGGCTATCTTTCCAGACTTGGACCATGTGATAGCCAAGTAGCTCCCCAAGAAAATTGCACAATTCTGGATGGGAACCATCCTTCCCTCCAGAAATTGCACAAATTAGGTGGCCAACCTACTAAGCTCAAGAATTGCGCAAATCAGTCTGTCAGGCATCCCTCAGAAAATTGCGCAATTCTAGAGGGGAACCAACCTTCCCTCCAAATATTGTGCAAATCAGCCTGGCAGCCTGCTAGGCTGCAGAATTGCACAAAGCAGTCAAGCAGTATTCCTCCATAAAACTATGCAATCTGACCCACCACTACTTCTCAGCCTAGAAATTGTGCAATTCTAGGAGGCAGCCACCTGCTGACCCCAAAAATTGTGCAATCCCTCTAGGACAGCTAACCCATCTCAGCCGAGGAACTGCGCAAATTTTCATCCCCGACTCGTAGATCGATGCATGTGCCTTCAGGTTGACCGGTGCCCTTCGAGGCCGAGAAAAAATGATTTGCATGCATGCACTACTTTTCCCAAGGCAGCATGCAAACGCATCCCTACATTTAGGGATCTATTTTTAGTAGCTAGAGGTTACATGCAATGCTCATTTTAGAAACCTCCTAACAAGTGTTGATTTTCCTAGATTTGTGGCATGCACATCATAACCTTGATTTTATCAAAACTTATGAACCTGTTGAAGCCCCGAAAATCGGGTCTACAACAAGGGGGATACCCGCCCGGTCTAGACCTTGATTGGCAGCTCCTTATCTGTTTGGTATAGTGGGTCCGACTGGGGATATGGATCAGTTTCCCAATTTATGAGTGTGCGTGTCTAGAATTTGATGTTTCTGATCTAATGATTCCTAATTAAGATGTTCTAATTCTAACTTTAATCTAGTGCAATGCTATTGTATTCTAATAAGCAGAAAACATCTAAGTCTATACTAACCCGGGGTGTAATTCTTCTATTATGCGATATAAAAAGATTTCAAATAACAACTGGTAATAAATATGAACCACTTCGTATAAAAATTTAGACGAAACAGTTGTGAAAAAAATATCGCATAATGAGCTATTCATACATTAAGCATAAATAAATAGCTATCACCGTACAAAAGTGCCAAATGATAACTCAAGAATTCACGCATTAATATATAAACAACTAAAACTGAATATCACTTTAACACATAAGCAGAAATGCTTAAGAGATAAAAGTACCATTTATAACTAGTCCTACTCATGAGCTTCAAGCGACAATGATTTATCTCTCCT
>APFE031048947.1:0-10101 GCA_000404065.3 Pinus taeda | reverse complement strand
TGTTTAAACAGTATTCAGTTTGATTCTAGCATGATTCGGTCATACACCAAAGAGTCATTAACAAAAATTGAAGAATTGGGAGAAAGTCTAGTTGGTCACATTGGCATAACTAAGACAATCCTCACTGGCTTAAATGAAAAGTTTGATAAGATGCAGATCACAAAAGTAGAAAAGCCAGTCCCCAATTCATTTCTGGTCAAGAGAAATATCCAGATTGAACATTCAATAAAAAATGTGGAAAAATTCCCTTTGTTGTTTCCCAAGGAAACCAAAGAAGAAGGATCTGAAAAAATCACAATAGCTTCCTTATTCGAAGAACCAGAAGCTCAAATCCTCCCGATTTATGAGCCTCTTGAGCATAGACAGCCCCTTGAGCATAGATACATCAGATACTCTGCACCTGATATAGAAGGGAAAGGGAAAATGCCTGAAGCACATACCTTTTTCCCTGATTCTCATAGAGAATGGAATATAGACAACATGAGTGTAGGCCAAATTCGTCAAATGATTGACATCATGTATACAGAATACAAACTCATGTGTTTAAGAGGAAAATCAGAAGTAGATGCTTGTAGAACTATCATTCAGTGTTTTACAGGTACTCTTCTCAGATGGTGGGAAGCAGAGTCATCTCCAAAGCTGATTGAGACTATGGAGGCTGAAGTCTTAAAAGATGAAAAGGGAGATGTAATTCATAACCAAGATGGCACTGTAACAAACAATATGATTGGTGCCTTGACATCAATGATTCTGGAACATTGGTGTGGCTGTGAAGTTGAAATAGCAGACAAACATGAGGTTATCCTGATGAACCTCAAATGCCATAAAATGTCTCAATATGATGATTTTCATAGAGACTGGATGCAGCGGATCTATGAAGTGAAGGATTCCAAAAACCTTCTTTGGAAACAGGTATATCTTGTTGCTCTACCTTCCAGATTTGTTGACTATCTCAAAATGCAGGATATTTTCCAATTGCCTTATGAATCACATACATGGGGAGAAATTTATTCCCTCATTACAAAGACTCTAGTTAGCCTTTGTACCAGTTCCAGAGTCAACAAATCCTTAGAAAAATTGTCTAAGTTGCCAGACAGAAAATCTATCTGCAGTAAATATGGATTAACAGTTGATGATCCATTAGTTAAAAGAAGAAAGTCTAAGAAAAAGGCCAAAAGAGAATTTAAAGAGACTTTCTACAAGAACAAAAGGAATTATCCGAAAAGAAAATATCCCACCAGGAATAAAGCCCCAAAAAGGAAAGGATATTATCGGTACATTCCAAAAACTCATTATTATAATCCCTCTGATATTCATTTACACTCATCCAAACAGGAAAAATGGAATAAGATAACATGTTGGGTTTGTGGACAGACAGGACATACTGCTTCAAGATGTCCTCAAGGAGAAGAATCTAAATTAGAAAGAGGGAAAAAGACAGCTGAATATGCCAAGAAAGCCAAACAAGTCAAAAAGGAACATGTTAGTTCATTCTCCTGTCTCAGATGTAAATCAAAACTACATCCCACAGAACACTGTCCAAACTTCCACATTGCCGCACAACATCAGATAGAAGATTCATCTCTGGACTCTTTCAGTAGTACAGATGAGGAAATACAAGTAAATGTGGGACAATTTAGTAATTCAGATACATCAGAATGTTCTTGTTCAGATTCTGATGAATGTGCATGCCATATTTTTTACAATGATTCTGAAGTGTCTGACAGCTCCAGCGAAGATGAACAGAGGACAAAGCCTGTCAAAGAAAAGGTCCTTATGGCATCCACTGAAGAAGAAGCTGAGATGAAAATCTTAGCCCAGATCAGGAGTATGGAAGAGGGGCCAATGAAAGATCGCCTGATCGAAGCTTTTACAGATCAGCTCAAATCCAAAGCTGCAAGAGATACAGGTAAGAAGCCAATATTTGTTGATGCTTCAGATGAAAGAAATACTAAATCCTTTCAAAGGCATCATCAAAAACCAGGGAAAATAAGATCCTTGACATTGGGCGAAGTAAGTGGAGAAATCCACCAGCTTAAATCCGAAATCTCTGCTATTAAAGCACAGATAGCAGAATTGCAGAAAGGAAAAATGATCAAAACAGAAGAAGAAGAGTGGGATTCAAAGCACAATGAAATTGAAATTGCAGAAGGGAGACCAGATCCACATTTTGGTTTTCAGGATATGCGATTATTTACCATTACATATCAACAACATCATGTAAAGGTAAAAATCTGTATCCAAGATCAGGTATATTTTATGACTGCATTACTGGATTCTGGTGCTGATATTAACATTCTAAATATTAAAAACATCCCAGCAAAATTTTGGGTTTCTGCAGAAAGGGAAGTAGTTGGATTAGGGAACAAAAAGCTCAAATATGAGATCCCTAGAGCTGCTTTATGCTTTGACACTCATTGTGTGTACATGAAATTTGCTATAGCAGACATACCTGTTGATTGCATATTAGGTAATGTCTTTTTAGCTGCACTAGAACCACATGGTTCTACAAGAGTAAAGGGAAATAAATCCGGTTATTTCATCTCCGTACCCACATCCAGGGGTACAAGAAAAAGAATTGAGCTCCCATATGTTTCTACTCCTCGGGTCTCTACAATGGTCCAAGCCATGCAAAAATTGGACAAAGCAGAATCTCTGTTAACTGATCTTAAAGATCTGAAGAGTCAGCTGAGAATTGAAGACCAGCTGAAACAACCACAAGTAAAGAACAGGATTCTAGAACTTAAAGAAAAACTGGCAAAGAAGTGTTGTTCAGAAGAACCGAATGCTTTCTGGCACAGGAAGCAGCATACAATTAGATTGCCATACAAAGAAGGATACAAAGGTAAGCCCTGCAAAAGTAGAGCCATACCTATGAGCAAAGAATATAGGACATTGTGTCAACAGGAGATTCAACAACTGCTTAACAGAAGATTGATCAGAGAATCCAATAGTCCTTGGAACTGTTATGGGTTCTATGTGAATAAGAGAGCAGAACAAATTAGAGGCATCCCTAGACTTGTCATAAACTACAAGCCTCTAAATTCAGTTTTAGCAGATGACACATATCCTATCCCACATAAAGGAGACTTAATCAGAAGAATTGCAGGAGCAAAGATATTTTCAAAGTTTGATTTAAAAGCTGGATTTTGGCAGGTTGCCATTTGCGAGGAAGATAAATTCAAAACTGCTTTCAGTGTTCCTGCAGGACATTATGAATGGAATGTCATGCCCTTCGGACTCAAAAATGCTCCATCCAAATTCCAGAAAGTTATGGATGATATCTTCAAACCATATTTTGATTGGATGATTGTATATATAGATGATGTTTTAATTTTTTCTCGAAATCTTGATGACCATTTTAAACATGTAAATATTTTTATGAAGTTAGTCCGAAGAAATGGTCTTGTACTTAGCAAGAAGAAGATAGAATTGTTTCAGACTTCTGTAAAATTTTTGGGACATCAGATTGCAAATGGTCAGATATCTCTACAACAGCATGCAATCGAGTTTGCAGATAAATTTCCAGATGTCTTAAAAGATAAGACACAACTACAGAGGTTCCTTGGATGTTTAAATTATGTAAGCAGTTTCTATCAAGACTGTGCTACTGACAGAAAATTGCTTAATCCAAGAACAGGTAACAATCCTCCTCCATGGACAGAAAAGCACACCAGGGCAGTTCAGGAGATCAAGGCAAAAGTAAAATCCTTGCCCATCTTATATATTGCAGATGGTGAAGCCTTTAAGATTGTAGAATCTGATGCCAGTGATATTGGTTGGGGTGGAATTCTGAAACAAAGGATTGGTGAAGAAGAACAAGTAGTTCAGTTTGCCTCAGGGGTCTGGAACCCAACTGAACAGAAATATTCTGTTATTGAAAGAGAGGTAAAAGCTGCTTGGAATTGTATTAGCAAATTTGCAGTTTATCTTATTAACAAATCATTTCTTCTCAGAACAGATGCTTCAGCCTTGAAGAAAGTTTTATCCAAAGACATAAAGAAACCAGAAGAAGCAAAGTTTGCCAGATGGCAAGCATTATTTGCAAACTTTGACTTCTCTGTAGAACACATTAAAGGTGAACAAAATTGCCTCCCTCATTTTCTCAGCAGAGAATATCTTGAAAAAGATATTGCACAAGTCATGATGATAGTCACTGAGTGGGATCCAAGTCAGAAATATGAAGTCCTGCGGACTATCCCAGATAATCAAGACTGGGAAACATACAAAAACAGCTGGAAGCCTACATGGCAACTACGAAATACAAAAGTCCTTGATGCAGATCTCCAGCCGCATTCAGATCTTCAACATTATGTCCCAGAAAGAAGAATATATCCAAAAGGAAGAAAGTGGATCCATGACATGATATACACCAAAGCAAAGGCTGATGCAAGGACAACAAGAGAGGCATTAGAGTCAATTTTTCATGACATTGGACGGATTGGTCACCATGGTGACAGCAATACCAGAATCTATGGGGCATATTTTTGTATTTATCGTACAAGAGATTTATGGGAAAATCTTTCATACATCCAACAAGGAGCAAGATGGCCAAGAAATGACCCAAAGATAATATTCCCTGACACAGTTTACAACTTCCAGGATTATAAAAAGCTATGGTGGGATTTTATGAATGTAGATGATAAGACAGATACCCACTATACAAAGTTAAAATTCAGCACAATGGCAGCTTCACAAAATAATCGGCAATGTGAATGGTTCAGAAACTGGTGGACAGATTACGGCGTCAACAGAACAGCTATGGATCCTGTGTACCATGAAGGCTTTCAAAGAAGACACTGTCAGAAGTGTTTTGATTATAATATTGGAGATTGCTATCATCGCATCTACAACACAGTCAAAGATATGACAGTCAAAGAATGGGACCCATTCCACATGACTAATTATGCTCTCCATGAATATATGGTAGATCATTTAGAATGGTGCGTGCTAACCAAAGTGCAACATCAGATCATCCTGGGAAAGCCAATGATAGTCCGGCGAATATATACCAAGGCTTGTGATGACTTGCTTTACAAGAGGGAAAGATTCCGTGATTTTACTTTATTTTGAATAAGTACCAGTCACAAGGGCTTAATTGTGGCCAGTGTTCCCGTGGGCTTTACTGTTCAAAAGCCTCCACAGTGTAAATATTCTCTCATAGTCTTTTCTTGTGGGCTTTTTGTACAAAAGTATCCACTGTGTAGCCCACTATAGGTTTGGTGTTAGTACAGGAATCTTTTCTTTCAGAGATTTATCACATGCATTACCCGAAAGCAATAATTCGGCCTGGCCCGAATATTTGAGCGGACGTTGCTTTGATAAAAAGACTGAAAATGAAATGATTCTTGAAGTCCTTTCGGTCTGCAAAACAGTAATGTTTGTCCCCCCCTCTATTACTATATAAAGAGGGGTAAGGCTCATTACGAAGGCATCGGGTCTTAGAGTTATCGAGTCTTAGTCTTGTGTGTGTTGGAGTCGAGTATTCTCCTGCTCTGCATCTGCGGATATTCAATCCGATCTGCTTGCATCACAAGTAATTACTCAAAGTCCTTAGTTGATTCGAGAAGCCTGCGTATCAGTGTGCTCGGCACTGGCTTAGTTGATTCGAGAAGCCTGCGTATCAGTGTGCTCGGCACTGGTAAGAACCTAAAGTGGCCGAATCATTAGAAGAGTCAAGTTTGGTGTGTAAAATCTGATTCTGATACAGAGCCTAGATCTTGCCAGAAGCCTCTGGTAGTAACTTGCTTATGATTAAGCTGTGAAAAGTCCAGAAAAAGCAAGACTAGTCTGTTTCTGGAAAGAATCAATCTCTGTGAGCATTCTGTAAGAAATTTCCATTCTGAAATAAAATGAGTATTCCATTTTCATCTCTGAGTACCTCTGTGTATCTATAAAGAATCCGCTGTGATAGTAGTTCTCTCTGAGCTTTCGTCCGAAGTTCGCAGGAAGTTCGCCAAAGGATCTAAGGGACGCCAAGACCGTGTAAGGCAAGGAAGCCGTTGTGAAGGTCGCTAGTGCGAGAAAGATCTGAGTAGGTTCACACTGGTTCACCAGGAGTTGGCTATCAGAAAGAAAAATACAGACACAGAAAAAGAGCAAGCTTGTGACAGAAGCCCCTGCTAGAAATTGGTATCAGAGCCAGTAACGTCTGGTTCTAAAGGTTGGTACTCAAACATCTCTTTTATTTCCACAAGAATGGATTCATTCAGAAAGTCTGTCTCATTCAGAGAGCTTGAAGAAGATTCTCTTCCAGAAAACAATATGATTAAAGACATGTTTGAAAGTAATTCAAGCAGAACTTTGAATTCTGTAGAAAAGACATATGAAGAAAGTTAGCCATCTGCTAGATGGGCTCTTCCAGATATTACACCCTCAGAAGTCTATAGTGACTTATCTCCGTTTCATTTAGTTGCTGCCTCTAGAATTAGTATTAAAGAATCAGTCAGTCAAGTAGAAGAAAATTCAGATAGTATTCAGACTATCCAATTACTTGATCCGAAATCTCTACAAGCAGAAGCAAAAAGATTGAAAACAAATTATGTACATCTTGGCTGTATTAGAGTCGGGATTAATCCTTTAGTCCATAAAGGGTTGAAAACTTTTGTGCTTGCAACAGTCAGAGATCTGACACATAACAAATACACAGACTCTATCATTGGTGGAATTGTAGCTCCCCTGTCCGATGGCCCAGTCTACTTCGACTGTTATCCTAATTTCTCTGTCTATACTTTTGATGAAACTATCCAGGATATTTTACAATTGCAAATCCATACTACTAGATTTAACATGAAGAAAAAGAGAAATAATATTGCCATCCAGACAAAAGCCTGCCTTAGACACACCAACACTTTGTGGCCAGCCATC
The DNA here is from genome assembly GCA_000404065.3 of Pinus taeda. Classification (NCBI taxonomy): domain Eukaryota; kingdom Viridiplantae; phylum Streptophyta; class Pinopsida; order Pinales; family Pinaceae; genus Pinus; species Pinus taeda. The sequence goes on along the minus strand of APFE031048947.1, from coordinate 3,234 downwards.
CGGCATACCCCCAGCAGAGATTCCAAGTCAAGTGTTGTTGTAAAAACAGATCCAAAGAATCAAAAAGTTGAACATCATTTGATAAAATGGGAAACCTTAGAATTCCCAGAACATTGGACTGTTAATCATTCCAGGCCTCAACCTCCAATGAATATTACTTCCGCCAATATCACAGAAAATGCTTCTTGTGCAGTCATATCTTTTCCACGCAGATCGACCATCGATCGGCAAGGAATAGAAGCGGCCTGCAAAATGTCAAAATATTACAGAGATCCCTCTACTGTAGATACTGCTTGTTCGTCATCCTCTTCTTGTCGTCATTCACAGCTTTTTGAACTTGCCCAACTTGTAAATTTTTCATCTTTAGAAGTAAAGTGTCCCGAATGTACAAACATCATTAATCTTTTGAGCCTGGCAGAACAAAATATCCATCTGCATCATAATCCCAGAACAGGCACTGCTCCTCCCTCCACTTCTATCAGTTCATGTCCAAATCCTAAATGTTCAGATATACCCTTTCCACATGAGTCTGAGCCAGATACTGATCATGTTCTCATGATGCATTCAATAGAAGAAGAAGACCCTAGGTTGACTCAAATGATCTGTTACATGAGACCTGCAAAACCTAGATATGGATTGGGAAAATTAGAAATGTCAGAACTGATTCCTGAGTGTAGATTCAAACAAATCCCCTATGACTACAAGAAACCTGCAGTCATGGAAATGCATAAGTTCTTTGCAATCATGGATGGATGTCCAAAATCACAGATCAGTGCACAGTGGATGAAAGAAATGTTAAATTGGGATTTACTCACAAATCCCCAGGCAGATGAATTTGACAAAGGATACACCCCAGACCAGAAAAGAAAAATGGCTATAGATTGGAAAAGATATATGGAAATTAATAATGAATGGATATCTTTTTACTCCTGGAAAGATAAGGTAGCTCCTATAAATGTTCTGACTGGTAGCTCTTCCAGCAATGTTCCTGATAAACATGGGTGGACTGCACTTGATGGTTCCATAGTGGAGACTTCCACTACTTTTCCCCCATATAAAGGAATAATTTTAGGAGAAAAATCCAATGCAGCCAAAGCCATTCCTCTGGTCCAGAAAGATGACAACGCCTTAGGAATCGATGGAAGGATTCAAAAGGCCAGTGAACAGATAAACTGGACAAATACTGCATTAAAAGGTCTGGAAATGAATATTGCAAAATCAGATGAAGTGAAGAAACAGATTGATGTTGTACAGTCTTCTTTTAATAGTGTAAATTCTTGTTTAAACAGTATTCAGTTTGATTCTAGCATGACTCGGTCATACACCAAAGAGTCATTAACAAAAATTGAAGAATTGGAAGAAAGTCTAGTTGGTCACATTGGCATAACTAAGACAATCCTCACTGGCTTAAATGAAAAGTTTGATAAGATGCAGATCACAAAAGTAGAAAAGCCAGTCCCCAATTCATTTCTGGTCAAGAGAAATATCCAGATTGAACATTCAATAAAAAATGTGGAAAAATTCCCTTTGTTGTTTCCCAAGGAAACCAAAGAAGAAGGATCTGAAAAGATCACAATAGCTTCCTTATTCAAAGAACCAGAAGCTCAAATCCTCCCGATTTATGAGCCTCTTGAGCATAGACAGCCCCTTGAGCATAGATACATCAGATACTCTGCACCTGATATAGAAGGGAAAGGGAAAATGCCTGAAGCACATACCTTTTTCCCTGATTCTCATAGAGAATGGAATATAGACAACATGAGTGTAGGCCAAATTCGTCAAATGATTGACATCATGTATACAAAATACAAACTCATGTGTTTAAGAGGAAAATCAGAAGTAGATGCTTGTAGAACTATCATTCAGTGTTTTACAGGTACTCTTCTCAGATGGTGGGAAGCAGAGTCATCTCCAAAGCTGATTGAGACTATGGAGGCTGAAGTCTTAAAAGATGAAAAGGGAGATGTAATTCACAACCAAGATGGCACTGTAACAAACAATATGATTGGTGCCTTGACATCAATGATTCTGGAACACTGGTGTGGCTGTGAAGTTGAAATAGCAGACAAACATGAGGTTATCCTGATGAACCTCAAATGCCATAAAATGTCTCAATATGATGATTTTCATAGAGACTGGATGCAGCGGATCTATGAAGTGAAGGATTCCAAAAACCTTCTTTGGAAACAGGTATATCTTGCTGCTCTACCTTCCAGATTTGTTGACTATCTCAAAATGCAGGATATTTTCCAATTGCCTTATGAATCACATACATGGGGAGAAATTTATTCCCTCATTACAAAGACTCTAGTTAGTCTTTGTACCAGTTCCAGAGTCAACAAATCCTTAGAAAAATTGTCTAAGTTGCCAGACAGAAAATCTATCTGCAGTAAATATGGATTAACAGTTGATGATCCATTAGTTAAAAGAAGAAAGTCTAAGAAAAAGGCCAAAAGAGAATTTAAAGAGACTTTCTACAAGAACAAAAGGAATTATCCGAAAAGAAAATATCCCACCAGGAATAAAGCCCCAAAAAGGAAAGGATATTATCGGTACATTCCAAAAACTCATTATTATAATCCCTGTGATATTCATTTACACTCATCCAAACAGGAAAAATGGAACAAGATAACATGTTGGGTTTGTGGACAGACAGGACATACTGCTTCAAGATGTCCTCAAGGAGAAGAATCTAAATTAGAAAGAGGGAAAAAGACAGCTGAATATGCCAAGAAAGCCAAACAAGTCAAAAAGGAACATGTTAGTTCATTCTCCTGTCTCAGATGTAAATCAAAACTACATCCCACAGAACACTGTCCAAACTTCCACATTGCCGCACAACATCAGATAGAAGATTCATCTCTGGACTCTTTCAGTAGTACAGATGAGGAGATACAAGTAAATGTGGGACAATTTAGTAATTCAGATACATCAGAATGTTCTTGTTCAGATTCTGATGAATGTGCATGCCATATTTTTTACAATGATTCTGAAGTGTCTGACAGCTCCAGCGAAGATGAACAGAGGACAAAGCCTGTCAAAGAAAAGGTCCTTATGGCATCCACTGAAGAAGAAGCTGAGATGAAAATCTTAGCCCAGATCAGGAGTATGGAAGAAGGGCCAATGAAAGATCGCCTGATTGAAGCTTTTACAGATCAGCTCAAATCCAAAGCTGCAAGAGATACAGGTAAGAAGCCAATATTTGTTGATGCTTCATATGAAAGAAATACTAAA
>APFE031048928.1:214000-232521 GCA_000404065.3 Pinus taeda | reverse complement strand
AGGGATTGTCTAAAAATAGGAATCCAACTTGAACTGCTAAAAATAGAACTTCTATTTTTAGCACTTCCATTTTTCATTCCCTGTTGCCCAATCCAGCACTGATGCCCAAACTACTATTTTTAGCAATTTCTTGTTGCCATTTTTCAACAATATCATCTCTAGGGTAAGTATGGTAAGTAAAGTACATATTTTGAAGTATATCTCTTAGTGTAGCTTAAAGGATTGCTTGTCATTGCCATACCATTATGTCTTTAATAACATGCATGTTTTCAATCACTGAAAGTCATTCCATATGTTTCCCCTACGTGTCTTGCTTCCTTTTCACTTGTTGAATCAATTGTCATCTTTGGCACGTTGATTGCTATGTCATGCTTGCGATCCAGTTTTGGTGATTTCAAAGGTTTCTATTAGCTATGTGAACATCAGTCGCACTCACACACAAAGTTGTAAGCACTATTGTGCAAGTGTCGTCATTGTCATCCGAAGGTCTATCCCAAGCGTCACACTTGTCGCTTTCACCATTAGACAGTCCTGTAGAGGGTCATGTTTTGCCATGTTTTTCATGTTGGTTTGAGGAGTCTTGTTGTTGAGTTATGCTAAGTTTGATCAAAATTTCATGTATGCACTAGTTCACTTGATCTCACACTTGGCCATTTTTCTTGAAAAACTATTGACCTAATGACCCTCCTTCAACCAAACCCCGACTAAGCTACACTATGTAGTCTCAGCTCTTAGTGACCCTGCTCTATCTCCCAGAATTGCACATAATTTATCCCCAAGACCAATCCAGTCTACGCTTCCCGCAAGATCACTCATAAAGCCTCTCTCTGGTCAACTGGAAAACCTGAACTGTAATGTGACCTGGGGTTGTACTACTCTCCAAAACTGCATAGAAGTTGCCCAACTGCATGCCTCACACTACCTGCAGAAACTACACAGACATGTGAGACAGGGCTTTGCTGCCCGCCACTACATCGTCCTAGGAAATTGCACAGATTTGACTGGAAGGCCTCCTACTGGCTTGCCCTGTTCTCCCTCTGGGAATTGCGTAGATATGACTGATAGGGTCCCTGCTGTCCTTGAAAATTATGCAAATCTAGATGGTACACCTACTACTGCCCCGCTCTGCACTATTTTCGGAAACTCTGTAGCAATTGTTTTTCCTGCACTAGCTCCGAGAAATATGCAGTTATGACCAACAACTCCCCACAGCCCGACATGCCCTCTTTGGAAAATTGCGTAGAATTTCCTGCCAATGTCCCTTGTTGCTCAACTCTATCTCTCTCATAGAATATTTGTAGATTCCCAGCTGGACCCCAAATGACCTGCCCAGCCCTTATCTTGAAAATTGTTTAGAACTGTCCAATAGTTCCACCAAACACCCTGCCTTGTCTTCCTCCCAGGAACACCACAGTCCTACCCAACTGGGTTCCACCTTGCAGCTGTCACTTTTATCCCGGATTGTGCAAATTTGTCTCCCAATGACATTTGCGCAGTTTTTCTTGACAATGCTCCAAAGCCCCTCATCTTGGCCTAAGCTGTTCTCTACATAGTTTCAGTTTCTTGTCCTCCCTCTCAGTCACCTCGACCCGAAATAGGAGAACAATGCATCATGCTAGACTAGGATATTTTGGATTTGATGTTGTCTCATCATGAGTCATTGCAGGAATAAGCAGATTGATGGAACATGGCATGATGAAGAACGAGATGGAGTGCATGCTAAAAGACTTGTTTGTAGTTGAACGAATGAACAAAGCACATTAGGCAACAAGAAAAAGAAACACATGCATGGTACCATATTCTCAAGACCAAGACCATTGAAGACCCCACAACACCAAGCTATGCGGAGATGAAGACAAAATACATTCAAGGACAAATTCATCACTTAACAACACATCAGCCTGACATAGACACCACAGTCAGCTAATACATGTCAATAGTGTCATGTCGAGTTGTGTTATGACTTGTCTCGGCCACCTCACTACTATGAGCTGTAACTGTTGCAGTTAGATGTAATGTAAAGGGAAATTCCAAGTGTCATTAGTGGAGTGCAAACAATAATATGTAATGTAAAGAGTTATATGTAACGAAGTTGAAGAGTCATGATGGTAGTCCAAGAGTCAAAGGGGAATGTCAAGGGTCACCCCACCCTTTGCTATATATAGAACCTCATAACTCATAGAAAATGCTTTTGGGAGCCAAGATTTTGCTAGACATTGCTTAGAGAGGGATTGGAGAGTATTGTGATGAGCCTTGGCTTCTCAACAGTGTAGAGCAAGTACATCTCTTTGGTGTTGACAATAACATTCCACTATTGGGGCTAGTGGTTGTCATGGTTGTATGTATGGATGGAACCTTCACTTTTATATAATATAACAAAGCCAACACATTTCATGCATATGTTGTTATTGTAGTTTGACTATTCTGGTTACTTTAGCAATGTATGTAGTTTCAACTTATGAATTTATGTATGGACTATTCTGTATGTGATTGTATGAATCTTATTGAAGTGCGTTGTTGGTTTAACTCATTACTTTGGATTGTAAACTATTCTTCTTTCTAGTTCGTGATGTCTTTTAGCTCGTGTCTTCCTTTCAGGCTATGTACTATTACAATCTTCTAAGGCACACACTTCTTTCCCCCTTTGTGTGTTAGAACCTCCCCATGCATCTCTCTTGACTTGCTGCAAGGTCACACACTTTCTTCCGACAAAGATTTCTTTCTTACCTCTGTGCGCTATCATAGTCAAGGCACAAATTTACTACCCACTACTGGTACTCCTACTCCAAACAATTTGAGGTCTAGTTAGGACTTCTTACCAGGGAGATGCCTTGACATGTTGGCAGGTCCAACACTGTCAACATATTCTTTTCACACCACAGATCAAGATGTAAGATAATGTTGTCATTTTGAGTCCTTTGTATTTCATTCTGCACTTTGAATGTTTCATGCTCTTGTTTTAAGTTTCTATACAGTGTCTCCAATTCAAAAATTTCTTGTTTGAGAGTATTCACAATTGGAGTTTCTTATGGACTATCAGAATGAATTCCTTGATTTGAGGATGTAGTGACCTTTTCTGTAGCTTTCTTCTCCAAATACTCTATGTAATCATATATCTATTGTTGAACTAGGTCAATTTCAGGTGTTCTTCTAACTGTATTAGGAATTGGTGATGAAACTAGTGATAAAGCTGGTGATGGAACTGTAGGCAATGGAATCTTCAGTTCTTCATCTTCATCCAAATTGATAAAATCTACAGATTGTCGAGATGATTCCTTTGTTGATATGTTGAGTCTGGCACTTATCCTAACAATAGATGAAGTTTTATTTAGAGGCGTTTTCTTTTGAACTTTTCCTTGTTTCGCCTTTGCCTATTCCATTTCCTCTAATTTATTTTTGGGTGTATTTTCTTCTTTCTCACTGGCTTTCTTTCTTCTAACACTTTTCTTCTTTACGTTTTATAAAACATTTACAAGGGGAATTTCATCTTCTAAATGTTGCTATGGTTGTAGAAGTGGGTTATCAGTAGGGTTTTCAGACAATTTTCTTCTGCTTCTCTTTACCTTACTACTACTAGGTTCTTCTTGCTCTTTTTCCTTAAAATGATTTCTGATTAGAAAACTCTCCTAGTTATCTCCTAATCTCTCAAGATGGGCTTCAATAAGCTTTTTTTCAAGACGACGGTGATGCATAATATTTTCAATGGACTGTATTTTTCTTTGAGTATTACCAAACATCTTCTTCAAGCTATTAAGTAGAAAATAGGGTGAATTGATTTCATTTCCTTCAAGAAAGTGCATCATTAAATGGACATGGTAGAAAAACATGCTACCAAATCTACCCTCACAAGAAATGAATTTCTGAATAACTAACAATAAATACCTCCATTTACTATTGAGAGTTGTGCTTGGAATACCCCTTTTACAGATAGTAGTATCCATACCTGGGTTTTTTAGAGTTGAATTCCATTCATTCACTTCAATTCCCTTGTTTTTGAGCCACCTCTTTCCAACCCTGGTATTCCAGTTACCTCAGCCATGAATGCTTTTGTCATGACTATTTTGGTGTCCCCGGTTTCTGCTTCAGTTCCATCAAAGGCTCGGGAAAAATACTTGGTTACCTCCGTGTCATAGCCATCAAATTTTCCTATAAAATCAAACCACTGCACTTGCTGTAACATCTACTTGACCTATGGGTACCCTTCCATAAACTTCTTTCCGTTCAGTTATGTTCTAACAATGACTCCCATGTTGGTGAAGTTTTACTCCACACTTTCTTCTTTCACAAGGTTTTGGAATGATATCAGTTTTGAAAATACGAGTATGGATAAGAGTGAAATGGTAAATGGAAATGAGTAAAACATCTCTTGAGAAAACAAAGTATAAATGGATATGAGTGAGTGGAATTATCAGTGAAACAATGTTTCAAAGAATGAAGTGTTCACATAATGATGAATGGCAAATGGGATTTTCCAGCTAACTTCATTGATATGACATGATATATTTATAACTCAGTTCAAAGTTAGAACAATAATCATTATTTTTAATGGCGGTACAACGTTTATATTATTTCATAATCTAATGTTGTTACCTTTATTATTAAATCTAATATTTACATACCTTCAATTTTTTTATTCTAATACTTGATTGTTATTTTTGAATTGTCCTCAAGTGCTTTCAATTGTAGGCTTAATCATTTCCTTCTGCTAAAATATTCAATTATCCCAGTTAGTGATTCCTGTCAATATCAACTGTAGAATTTTGTCAAAGTTGCAGATTCTCAACAATTCTGTAGCTACTTATTCTGAAAATAAAAAGAGGGATATAAAGAAAATGGGGATTAGAATAGGATTGGAAAAGAAAATTTAGGGTGCAAAGAATACTAGGTTTTCACCCTATATGTTTTGTATAAACATGCCAACATAGTTGGTTTCCATGTAACAATACAATTTATTATTATTATTATTTGAATATTATATATATATATATAATTATATATATATATATATAATATATATATATATATATATATATATTTTTTTTTTTTTTTCATTTATATATATATTTTTTTAAAAAACAAAAATCTTTACAAATCAAGTTGGAGAGGAAGGAAAATCCTTCCTAATCTTCTTCAAATCAATATTGTCTTGCAAGTTTTTAACAAATTCTTCCTTTGTCAATGGCTTGTGATAAATTCTCAATCGATGACCATTTACAAGGAAGGTCACTTTTTCTTCATCAATGGTTCTGATCCTGACTGCATCATTATCACAAATTGTTTCAATCTCATAAGGCCCAAGCTAATGAGTTTTAATTTTTCCTTGAAAATCTTTAAACTTTGAGTCAAAATGTAATGCCCAATCTCCTAACTGAAATTTTCTTTCCTTTATGCACTTGTCATGCCACCCGGATCTTTGTTGTTGAACTATGTTGGTTCTTTGAATAACATCCTATCTTATTTGATCTAATTCATTCAATGACTCCATTATTTTTTTCTATGCTTTAGAGAGATCAAGACTTTATTTAACTGTTGTCTTGAAGATATTTACTTGAAACTCAATAGGAAATAAGACTTGCTTCCCATAAGCAAGTTCATAGGGAGTATGTCCTGTAGTGTTTCTCCATGTGGTACAATATGCCCATAAATCTTTTGGAAGATTCTTTTCCAGTCTCTTCTATGCATATGCATAATCTTGGTAAGAATTGCTTCAACTACTTTATTGGTGGATTCCACTTGTCCATTTGCCTGTGGATGGTATGGAGTGGAATTTCAATGTTTGATTTTATATTCCTCCATTATATTTTGTACCAAATTGGATGTAAATTGAGTACCTTGGTCTATCACAATTTCCCTTGGGACACTAAAATGAGTAAAAATATCCTTGAAAAGAAATGAAACTACAACATTTTCAGTAGAAAAAGAAAGTTCTTTAGCTTCTATCCATTTTGTAATATAATCAGTGCAAACGAGAATGTACCTTTTTTGTCTGGATGGTGGATTAATTGGACCCAAAAAATCTAGAGCCCATTTCAAAAAAAGTTCAATTAGTACCTGAGGTTGCAGAGGCATTTCATATGAAAGAACATGTTTCCCCATTCTTTGACAACTATCACATCTCTTTACATATTCTTTGGCATCCTTGAAAAGGAAAGGCCAATAATATCCTAAGAGAAGGATTTTGTAAGCAGTTCTTTTATCAACGAAGTGTCCTCCATATGGTTCATCATGACAATCCTTTAATATCTTTGGTACTTCATATTCTCTAACACATCTTTGAATAATCAGATCTGGCCCCGTTTTGTACAATTCTCCATTTATCCATGAGTAAGATGCACTAATTTGAATTGCCTTTCTTTTCCCTTGAGGAGACAAATATAATGGTAACTTTCATATAGCCAAGTAATTAGTAATATCTACAACCAAGGAGATTTAATAGATACTGCAAAAACATATTTATCAGGAAAATTATCTTCTCCAGGTACATTATTATTATAATTTTTAATCCTAGATAGAAATTCAACGACTTTATTTTGTTTTCCAAGTCGATCCAAAATAGTAATATTGAATTCTTGTAACAACAATAACCATCTTGCAATTATGCCATTAGTAATTGGTTTATTTATTAAGTACATAATTGCAGAATGATTTGTATGTACAAAGGCTTCATAGCTAGTGATGTAATGTCTGAATTTATTGATGGCATGGACAATATCTAGAAACTCATTTTCTATTACAGTATAATTTAACTCTGCAGGAGTCAAACTTTTACTGGTATAATAAATGGCATAAAGAGTTAAATATTTTTTTCCTAATACAACTCCTAATGCTGTATCTGAATCATCAATAGGAATGTGAAAAGGTAATTTCCAGTTTGGTCCTCTTAGAATGGATGCTTCATAAATCTTTTCACAGGCTTTTTGACAATCAAAATTCCAATTGAATTCACAATCTTTTGTGAGAATTTTGAAAAGTGGAGAAGCAATTTTTGTAAATTTTTCTATTGATCTTATATAGTAACCAGTAAAGCCAAGAAAAATTCTAACATCTCATTGACAAGCTGGACTTGATACTTTAGAAACAACTTATACTTTAGATGTGTCCACTCTAATTCCATTTCTTGAAATATGGTGTCCAAAAACAACCCCCTCAGTAAACATCATGAAACATTTTTAATGGCTTAATGAAATATTTTCTTCCTTACATCTAATGAGAACTTTTTCCAAAATTTTAAGATCTTCTTGAAAAGAATTTCCATAAACCATAAAATCATCCATGTAAACTTCCACACAATCATGAATTAGATCAAAAAACTTTCCTAAAAATTCCCTTTTGAATGTTGTAGGTGCATTACACAACCCAAAATGAAGTACTCAGTAGGCATAGGTTCCCCATGGATAGGTAAAAGTGGTTTTATATTGATCTTCTAGAGCTACTTGGATCTGGTTATATCCACTAAAACCATCTAAAAATGAGAACTATTTCTTTCTTACCAATGTGTTTAAAACTTGATCTATGAAAGGAAGTGGAAAATGATCTTTTAAGGTAGATTTATTCAATTCTCTATAGTCAATGCATACTCTCCATTTTCCATTATTTTTAGGAATAATTACCAATGGTGAAACCCACTGGCTATTTGATATTGGATAAATAAAATTTACTTTTAACAATTTTTGTAATTCCTCTTTAACAATTTCTCTCAAATTTGGATTCATTCTTCTCTGAGGTTGTGAGATTGGTTTAACAATTTCATCAATGTAAATATGATGCATACAAGTATTATGATAAATTCCTTTCATGTCAGTGTATTCCCATGCATAAGCAGAGGAATGTTCTTGTAACATCTTTATTAAGTATTTCTTTTGAAGTTCTTCCATAATATTATTGGTATTCAAGGTTTTTTTGGGAATATTTCTATTGGAGAATTGCCAAATTTTTCCATAGAATGAAAAATAATTGATGAGATAATAAATATTCAATATTGCATTTCTATTGAAAACTTTGATTAGATTCATAATATGGGGAAGAATCATTATTTTCAATCTATTTGTGAAGTAAAAAATATTGGTCGTATATCAATATCATCATCTATCCATTCTTCACTTTCTACTTCTATTGTTGTTTTTGCAGGAGGATATAATGTGAACTTCTTTGTTGAACTTCCATTAGAAATAAACATTTCATTAGATCTACAACTTATAAAAGCATCAGCTATAGCTAACCTTGGTCTTCCTAGAATCAATGGATGCCCTCTTAAATTACTCTTGGGTGTTAGAATCATAAAATTAATAGGATACTCCCAAGAATCTGAGGATACAAATATGTCTTCTAATACACCATTAGGTTTAATAATAGATGTATCTGCTAATTGCAACAATGTAGGTGTATATTGAAGATTAGGAAGTTTCAGTTGATTCATAGCTTGTTTACTCATGATGTTTATAGCTACTCCTAAATCAATCAATGTATTTGGAATTTCAATACCATTGATATGTGTTTTCACAATGGGACTTCCTAGATCAAGGTATTTCTGAATTGTTTTTTTTCCCATCATGATATCTGAAATTTTTCCAAATAACTGGATTCTTTTGATTTATTTTCTCTTTCTTCTTGGCCTTTTAATACTCAATTCCCTGATTGTCTTTGAAAATATTGGTATTTCTTTAATAGCTTGCAAGAAAGAAATTTTTATACAAACATTCTTTAGTTCATCTATCATACCATAATTAGGTAATACAATTTGTTTTCTACCCCTTTACTCAATTTTTAATCTCTTAAGAAAAGGTGGTGTTTGGACATATACTGAAGATTGTTCTATGAGAGGAGTTGAGTTTATTGGAATATCATCAGAATATACAAGGGTGGTTTGTTTTCGATATTTTTATTCTTAACTAAGAGACTTCTCTTTTTCAAAGAGATTCTCCTTTTCGGATTCCTGAATAACAATTAATGGGGACTTATTTTCCAATACTCTACCAGATCTAAGTTGGATATTGTTTAGATCTAGTGGAGTTATCATGTAGGTTTGGAAATTTTGTCCTTCCATATTGTAAACAAGTTGTGCTTTTTAATTATTATTTGGGTTTGGAAGTGGTTGAGCAGGAAATTGATTTGGTCTTTAAGGGAATGGTAATGAAAGTTGTGTATTCAGATTTTGAGGTTGAGTTGGTTGAACATTTTGAGGAAAATATTGTGGTGGAAAAATAGGGTAAGGTTGTTGATATTGAGGATATTTTCCATAAGGATTTTTCCATCCTTGTGCCCAAGGTTGAGGCCAAGATTTCCAAAGCATGGGTGCAGTCCAATTGTTTTGTGATGGCTGTGCAAATGCTTGAGTGTTAAATCCATGAGTCATATTTGGTTGTGAATTTTGCCATGGTCTCCTAGCAATAAAATAGAGGGGATATACTTGATTTGGTATTATTTCCTCTTGATAAACAACTTTAAGACCTAGTATTGAAGGACATTTTTTTGTATCATGATTTTCTGCACATATAACATAGGTTTCTACACTTTTTAAGTCAAGAGGGCATTCCCTTAGAGCATGTTTCTTTCTACAGTTGGGACAAAATATTGACAATGCAACATTTTCAACATTTTCCTTGTTTTTCAATTTAAGGGTATCTATTTGTTCACTAAAACTTCCCAAAATTTCTGTTTTAAAATTGACAAGAAAATTACCTAATTCAACCCTCCTTACAGTCCCAGCTACATATTTATTAATCCTACACATGATAGAACCTCTTGGATTTTTCCTAGTTCTTGCCTTACCTCTTGAAATGCGTATGCATAACCCATAAATTTCTCCAAATAAAAACTAAGAAATATCTCCCTTACCCATCAAATTGAGAATATCAATTCACTCATCTCTAATGGATTTTAATTAGAGAGATTTCGCAGTTTCTTCATCTAGTCCATGCATTTTAGCCCTTTTAACATCATAAGCAAACATTTCAATGAAATCTTAAAGATTTTCATCTTCTTTTTGCATCATTTTAAAGACTTCATCTTGAAGATCATGGGGCATATAATAATCCTCATATTTCTCAAAGAATGTAGTTTTCATTTCTTCCCATGTTATTATGCAATGTAATCCTAAGCCCATGAACCATTTTAATGTTGCATCCTTCAGAGTTGCTGGAAACAATTTCAAATTTTGAGTGTCAACCAAGTAATCATGATATCTAGACAAAACTTCAAACTCGAAGAGAAATGTCTCAGGATCCTCACTTCTTAATCCATGAAAATTTGGAAGGATGGAGGGTGAGGTGTTTTTCATTGTAGACGTTGTATCTTCATCGAGGATAGGAAATTTGAAGGGTTTTGGATCTCCTCTACCTGCTCCCCTACCTCTTCTTCCACCTCTTCCTCTCCCTCTATTTCCTCCTCTTCCTCCTCAAATCCTAGGTTTTTCACCATTAACATTATGTATCTCTCCTTCCCCTTCTCAAGCAATTGTAGATTCTTCAGAGCTAATATAGGGTTCCAAAATTGGGTTTCCTAATTATTCTTCTAGCTCTTCTAGTTCTGGTTCTTCTATTAATGGTAAGTTAAAATAAGTTTCTTCCTCTTCTTTTTCACTAGGGATCTCTAGCTCTTTTCCTAGAAGTATTTCTCCACTTGAAGATATGAAAACTGATCCTTCTGTTGGGGTGTAGGATCTTCTTCTTGTATTACTGATTCGGTTGATGAGGTTGGTGAATCTCTAGGTTGGATTTCAGATCTAAGTACCTGAAGAAGTTTATGTTTTCATGTAAATGATGGAATATGATTTTGAGTGGGTGGTGTGGTACTACAAGGTCATGGTAGGGTGAGTGATGATGTCAGGATTAAAATTTTACCTCTACCTACAAATCTACCTCTAGAATCTCTTTCCCTATGCATATCATTTTTTTTTTAAATAAAAAGAAAAGACTCATATTTTCGCTTCCCTAACAATGACAAAAAAATGTTTGGTAATTTAATTAACCTTAAATTAATTTCATAAATTATCATCGAGGGTTAGTAAGATGATGAAGTGTAAGTGAACTGTATGTGATAGAAGTCCTAGTATCCAAATTGAATTAAGTTATCAATGCACATCATTGAATTATTTATTAAGACTAATTCCATAAAAGATAATCACATTCTTATAAAAATTGTATCTAATTATGAAATCCACACAACCAATAAAAATCTCAGAATTATAAATCAATCTCACACTTGTAAAATGGAATTCAATTCATAAGACACACACTCTGCTATATATCTGAAATATGCTTTGTAAAAATCAACTCATTTATCAATATAACACACTCGTGCATGAAAAATCAAAATAAATTGAATCTCTCCTTAGTTATGTTCACATTTTCTCATTACTTATAAACCACTCATGCTTGAAATATAACCTACAAACAAATCCTCTGATTTACGAAATACAATTTTATTCTAAGTACAAACTCACACTATTTCTGTCACTATTGTTGAACTCAATTCATGTGCTTCCTGAATCAATAAAGTAAAATAATTAATGAGACATTCCTTTATATTACTGCTATTCAGTTCAAAATCAATAAAGGAAAACATTCTAAAGGATGCATTGATTTAATTAGAAGGTAAGCTTATGAAATTATACACAAATTATAATAAAAAAACAAGAAACCTTACAGCTTGAGGCTCCCCCCCCCCCCCCCACAAGTAGGTGGTCATGAGATTTGATGGAACAATCAACCATGCATTGAAATGGAAGGGATTCCTTTATAATTGGATTAAAAATAGAGTTTTGAAATTTCACTATTGCATAAAAATCACTGTGTTTGTGTTTGCTACCAGGTCTTTTTATAAAGCCCGTATCATTAAATGTTCAGAGCTCTATGCCTATCCTTGCTAAAAAAATACTAAAATTAACTATGAAAAGATATTATAAAAAAATTCGCTCACGATTTGATATTAACAAAGAAAATCGTGAGGCATATATCGTGTTCCTTGATTGCTTGCTATAGCTGACAGAGTTGACTTTATGCTTGACCACGTAACTGGAAGCTTCTTTTATCAATCTAGTTCATGTAGGTAGGAGGGAATCATTGAGTGCATTTATTGCCACCTTTTCATATATTTCTCTCTCTAGTTGGCACCTTGGAACCTATTAAACCATGGACTTAGATGCAGAATCAGACTTTAACTACATAATCATCCCAATTCGGTAGCTAAAGCAATTATTAGACTAATAATAAAGAACATTATCAACTTATGAAATAAAAGTCAATTATATGCCTGCCATGTCATAAATCTTGTGATTTGATGCCCATTAAGTGATTATGATGGTTAAAGAAGAATAAAATAGGTGAAAAAGGGTGTCAAAAAGATGCAATTATGAGGCTCAACATATGTAACCCCATTATTTTGGGTGATTGATGTAATAATGGGAGAATAGAGTCAATGGTTATAAAATAAGTCATGGATATCCATGTATTAGAGTTGTAAAGTCTTGTACTTATATTGCATATCTTTAGAAGGTCCAACATATGCTAAGGGGGAGCATGGTTAGTATGTAGATTTATAAATTCATATCAGTCGATCAGACTTATAGTGACAAGCTCTACAAGGGAAGTACTTCATTAAGCCTGGTTCAACCCTCTTCCCTTGATGTCAAAGGGGGAGATAAAAATTGGTGTTTGTAGGGGTTTATAGATGGTTTCAAAACACTAAATAGGTTTCCATAAAGTCCAAAGGGGGATATTGTTGGCATTATGGTTAAAGTGTTGTCCTTGATGGAAACCTTCTTGCAAAATATGTCCTTGATGTCAACTTGGCTATAATATGATGATTATGGAACTATTATAGATGACATGTTTGATGGATAGATATTACAGAGGATGTGAAAGGAAATTAGCAATTTAGTTACAGGATGCTTGGAAATTGTGAAGATTGAAAAGTATACGCAACCCTTGTGAATAAGAGTCACATACTTATGTAGGTTTTGTGAGCAAAAGTCACATACATAATTTGAACCATGGAAAACTGGATACCAGGTGCTACCATGGTAATTTCCCATAGTATTGTGATGATAATGTCTATTTGATCCTATCAAGAAAATACCATCAACATTACCAAAGGATTTTCCCATGGTATTGGCAAGGAAAAAAGTTATACAAGGAGATGGAGATCAAGGAGTTAAGTGTGTAAGTAATGGATTATTCATGTATGATCCTATTTGGAATATGTGTGAACTAGGGACCAAGGAGAAGGCTCAAATATGAAATATTTGGATATGTATTGAATATAAGCTTGATTGATTTGGTTGTTGCAGAATGTTTGATTCGCTAAATATGTGGTTATAGTAGGGCTATGATAAGACTGTGTTTGTAGAGATCTATGATTTTGACAATGAAGTATGTAGAGTGTGTTACGTCTACAAAGATGATTTGATTCAGGGATTTAAGATCTGTATGCAGGTTTTCTTATGGATATTCGTGTACATACGTGGATGTTTTTCATATTAGTCACGTATATATTCCGAGATATGTTTTTTCAGTACATTGAAATATGTACGCAGGTGTTGTACATGGTAAACACGTACATACACAAATATATTTTATGGAAGTCATGTATATGTACTAGGGTTTTCATTTTCTACTTAGTGATGACAGTTGATGATGTATGTTTTATTTGTTGTTGTCTGTCAATGATGTCTTGATAAGGATGGTCTATATATGGCAATGTTGATTGGATTGATTAGGTTGTGGCTTGGTATATTGGTTAGTGATGATATTTCATTATGATTGGGTATTCAGTGATTCAATATTGATATATCTGTGATTAGTTTCTATTGTGACTCAATATTTTATCGAGTTAATGATTGATACAATGATTTAGTTTGACAATGTTTCAATATTTAGTGATATGAGATCTGTACATAGATGTTATGCAGAGGAAGCATGTATATACAAATGTGTGATTCAAAATAGTCACAAATATATTCTGAAGATAATTTTGATCATGGTTTGCAGTGACAACACTTTATTTATGCGATGGCTATCATTGTGATTAATCAATGATTGGTTGAGTATTAGTTTGAATGGTTGATTATTCTTGATTTTATCAGTTATTGGTTGATTGGTAACTTGGTATTGGTTCATCATTCCATGATTTAGTTGCATCAATGATTCAACTTATTGGTGATTGATTTTCAATGGTGATTCAATGATTGTATTTCAAATTCTTTGATTCAGTATTCAGTTTGGTATTGAGCATAATGTTGGGTGTGTGTCGTGCACAAATTTGATGAAAGGCGGTACATGTTTTGATGTGTGTTTGAGATAGGTGGATCTAGTGTGAAATATTATGAAACATGATCCACAAGGTGCTAAGGGTTCTAGCCTTAAGTGAGGGGGTAGGAGATTTGTTCCAGTAGGAGTTATTAAACGAGATCAGGGGTTGTAGCTTCCTTCCAATGGATGTCAGAGAATGAGTGGAGGTTGTAGCCTCCTACAGGTAGTAGCTTATGTGATAGAAAGAGTCTATTCCAATACAATATGTAATGAATATTTTCTTTATAATAAAATAATCAGATAGAGACGAAAATAGTGGTGGTTTTCTCCCATATTGGGTTTCCACCTAAAATCCCTGTGTCCATAAGTGTTGATGATTTATATGGTTTTTACTGCTCATGGTTACTGAATAATGAATGAATAAATAAATAATTATGAAGTGTTTAATTTAAATCACTGATGGAAATTATGGAAAATTAGTATTCTAGATATACGTGGGTTTAATGTTGAAAATAATACTGAGAGGGGGGGTGAATCAATATTATCTAGTTCTTTTACCAAATTTTCCTTATTTACACTTTGAATTATTTTTGCATATCAGTACCATAAAATAATGAGCATGAACAAGAAAAACAGACAGTCACATCAAAGAACACCAGATATAAGGTGGAAACCGAATTTGGGTGAAAACCACCTGCTGCAATATGTCTCTATCTTATTTCAAATTAGAAAGCTCCTTTTACAATGGTCTTGTACTGGTGCAGTCCTTTACCAGTACGCAGGCTACAACCTGCAGAGAGCTACAACTCTCTCTCGTTTTCCAGTCTCTTTTGGAAGGGAGCCACAACCCCCTACTTATTTTCAAGGACCACTTTTCATAAATTTTCAAACTGGATCCATATACATCAAATGATCATCAAGTACATGTAAATTACACAGTCAGCTGCAGTAACCAGATCAACAATAATAGAACTAAACCCAGAACACCTTTTCAACAGAAAAATCCAGTCAACAGAAGATCTTAAGACAGATACGCGGTTTTCTTTTCACTGGCCTGCGTTGCCACGCACTTCACCCTCTGCTTCTCTGCGTATACCCGCAGAGTTCCTTCTGTTGGATTGCGTGACCACGCACTGCTTCTTCTACTGTGCTGCGTACAGTACGCACCCAAAAGCACTATCGTGCCGCGTACTACCACAGTAGGCACGCACCCAGAAAGACTATCGCGCCGCATACGCTTACTGTGCGTACGCACCTGAACCACTGTCGCTCTGCGTACCCACACACTGCGCTTTCGTCGCCTCTGTGTACCCACGCACTGCCCCTTCGTCGCCTCTGCGTACCCACGCACTGCCCCTTCGTCGCCTTTGCGTACCCGTGCACGCGCACCGTTAATCACCTGCGTACCTCTGATTAGGGCCAAAATACAGTCAGATGCTCAGATCTGATCTTGCGCTCGAGAGATCACCATTCATAGATTCGCCTTCAACTTCTCTTTTATAGATCAAGCTTTTAAACCGAGAACCCAATGTTTCAGATCTTAAGATGTTCAATTTTCAAAAGATGCACAAGCAAAATGATCTTCTTTGCTTTATATAGGCAAGTTCTTCCTCAAATCATGGATCAATACCACGGGCCAAAACCATAATAACACAATATCATCAGCTAAATACCATAAGAAACCCCACGTGTGCGCTCTTCACTGCCTTGAAGTATGTGCACTGGGGTACACACCTCATGAATGTGTAACCTGCGTGTCTGGACGCAGTCCCTACACGGCATACCTGCGGGTACGCATCTTCTGAACTGTTTTCCTGCGTACTTCTTAATTTTCATCATATTGAGAGCCTTGCCATGGGTGTTGCCATCAAGTACAACATCTGTAACATATAACCTCACTAGAAACATAATGCCAACAATCTCCCCCTTTGGACTTGATGGCAACCTCAAAAACTTCAGCGACATTCTCCCCCTTTGACATCAAGGGCAAAGGGTTATGCTCCCCCTAAGAACATGCTCCCCCTGAATATGAACCAGATCTGCAAAGAAGAACCATAAACCACCAAACACCATAAATGACCACGAAAGAGATAGAGACATATTGCAGCCACCTTCAGACCAGCATCCATGATCTTCTTTCTGTACGTCCTCCATAATGCCAACAATGCATTATGTGCTCCCCCTGAACCTGTGTCGCAACCCAGCACATGTATGCATATACCCCAAATGAATCATGCGTACAACCAACAACTAGAAGAGTCTCAACAATAAGATGATGCATCAACAACCCCCAGCTTTTGCCTGAGGTATTCAAAAGTCTCCCTGGGCAATGGTTTGGTGAGAATATCAGCAACTTGTTCCTTAGAAGGAACATACTCCAACTTGACCTTTTGTTCAAGCACTTGTTCCGGAGAAAGTGATATTTGATTGGTATGTGCTTGGTTTTTGAATGCATGACAGGATTCTTTGAGATTCTGATTGCACTTGTGTTATCGCATAAGATAGAGATAGGTGGTGTACAAGTGATTTGAAAATCCTGCAAGGTCTGCATCATCCAAAGGAGTTGAGTGCAGCAAGATGCAGCAGCAACATATTCCGCTTCAGCTATAGACAAGGCAATCGAACTCTGTTTCTTGCTGAACCAAGATACCAGTCTGGAACCCATAAAGAATGCACCACCACTTGTGCTTTTCCTGTCATCCACGCTTCCGGGCCAATCTGCATCTGTATAAGCATGAAGTGTAAGATCTGTATCTCTAGGATACCATAAGCCATAATTTTGAGTCCCTTGAAGATATTTGAAAATTCTCTTCACTGCCTGAAGATGAGTCTCCTTCAGATTTGCCTGAAATCTTCCAACTATTCCAACTGCATGCATGATGTCTGGTCGGGTACCTGTCAAATAAAGTAAACTTCCAATCATGGATCTGTAGGTTGGTTGATGAACTGCTGCAGATTCATCATTTGCACTGAGACTACATCCTGTGACCATGGGTGTACACACTGGTTTTGCATCTTCCATGCCATATTTTTTTAATATCTGTTTGAGATACTTGGTTTGAGATAAAAAGATTCCTCCTTCTTTTTGTTGGATTTGTAAACCAAGGAAATATGTCAGTTCACCCAGCAAGGAAATTTCAAATTCTTTCTGCATGACCAAGGCAAATCTTTGACTCATATCTTCTTCATTGCTGCCAAAAATAATGTCATCGACATACACAACAAGTATTAGCAATTTGTCATTTTCAAATTTTATATAAAGATTGCTATCTGTTGATCCTTTTGAAAAACCTTGTTGATGAAAGATATTTATCCAAATGATAGTACCAAGCCTTTGGAGCTTGTTTGAGCCCATAGAGAGTCTTTTTCAATCTGCATACAAGATTTGGATCATTTCCAAGAATGAACCCATCTGGCTGTTCAATGTATACTTCTTCTTCCAAGTCTCCATTCAGAAAGGCTGATTTCACATCCATTTGAAATACTTTGAAGTTTTGAAAACTTGAGAGAGCAAGGAACATTCGGATGGCCTCAAGTCTTGCAACGGGAGCAAAGGTTTCTTCAAAGTCTATTCCTTCTTGCTGCGCATACCCTTTACAAACAAGTCTGGCCTTGTTTCTAATTACTTCTCCATTTTCATTCAAGTTATTTTTGAAGACCCATTTTGTTCCGATAACATTCTTATCCTTTGGTCTAGGAACCAGTTCCCAAGTGTTGTTCCTTTCGATTTGCTCAAGTTCTTCATCCATTGCTTTTATTCAACATTCATCTTTGCATGCCTCTTTCACATTTTGTGGTTCAGTAGAGGAGAGTAATGCCAAATAGCTTGAGGCTTCTGCAACTGTTCTTCTTTTTTGTACACCTGCTTCTTTCTGCCCCATAATCTGAGATTCTGGATGATTCTTCTGAACATATCTGGATGGAGTCTTTTCTTCTATTCTTGTCTGCTCCTCTGGTTCTTCTTGAGGTTCTTCATCATTCTGTTGTTGGGGGTAGCCTTCATCTTCTTCGATGTCTTCATGATGTACTTGTCTAGGACTGTATCCCTTCTCATCAACCACTACATCAATGCTTTCAACAATTCTGCCAAGTCTTTTATTGTAGCACTTGTATGCTTTGCTATGTGGAAAGTAACCAAGAAGAATGCCTTCATCTGCTCTAGGTTCAAGTTTGCCAAGCTGCTCATCAGTATTCTTAATATAGCATTTGCTCCCAAAGATTTTGAAGTGCTTTACCGAAGGAGTCTTACCATTCCAGAGCTCATGAGGAGTTTGG
>APFE031048928.1:148034-198083 GCA_000404065.3 Pinus taeda | reverse complement strand
TCTGTTTTACCTGATGGTCTTCATTGTGCTTTTGCTCATTTCTTCTTGCTGCATCAAGATAACTTTTTGAGGTGGATGCTTGAGAAGTTTCTCCATTATAGCCCAGACCTGTCTTGTTTAGAGGAGATCGCTGCACATTGATAATCTCATCCAAAGTTTCAGATCCTTTGACAAACTTAAGATTAATAGCTTTTGTTTTCTCAATCTCTTTTCTAAAACCAACAATTTCACCTTCTAATTTTTCAAGATGTCTTTCCTTTTCATCAATTTGAAATTGTATAGTATCAATGATCATATTCTTCTCTTCTATACATCTCTTAAGTTTAGTAATTTCTTCATGAAAGTAATCCACATCTATAGCATCCATATAATCATCATCTTCAAATGCCATTAACAATTTATATTCATTACCTCGTTCATCCTCATCACTGTTTGATAGACCATCACTATCTTCATGAGTGTAGTAGCTTTTCTTACTTGCACTCTGTTTCTTGTTCCATCTAGCAGGTTCCTTTCCTTTATCCTTATAAGGACATTTTGCAGCATAATGACCTACTCTTCCACAAGAAAAGAATTTAAAAGGTAACTTACCTCTGAACCTTCCAGAACCCCTTTGAAGATTTCTGACAAAATTTGATTCTTCTTCTTCTTCTTCTGGTATGTGACTTGCCTCATAATACTCTCCTTTGCCTGAATGCCTTGAAAGCAGCTTCTCTTCTATCTGATGGACCTCCCTTTCTCATTTCATAGGCAATTAGAATTCCATGTAGCTGAGACATAGTAAGAATTCGTAGATTTTCTTTTTCTTCTATTGCAGATACTTTAGATTCAAACTTGGGGGACAATGATCTTAGAACCTTTTCAACCACAATAGCCTCTTTTATTTCTTCACCCAAATTTTTCATACAATTAACAACTTCATCTACCCGAAGAAAATAGTAAGCCACACTTTCATCATTATACATCTTGAGAGTCTCATACTGAATCCTGAGAGTTTGAAGTTTGGCACGCTTTACCTGTTCATCTCCTTCATAGCTCGTGACAATTTTGTCCCATATCTCTTTTGCGGACTTATAGTGCATTACCTTCATGATCCGATTGGGATATACATCCTAATAGGGTACTGACTGCTTTTGCATTTGTTTCATACTTCTTCTTCTCAACTACATCTGTAGGAGTAGTTGAAGGAAAAGCATAGCCTGTCTCTACGATGTTCCAAACTTCTGTACCAAGAGATTGAAGATAGGCAACAACTCTTACCTTCCAATAATTGAAGTTTGTCCCATCAAAAACCGGTGGCCTGATAGATGCTTCCCTCTCGTAGTTGCTCATGATGAAAGATCTTCCTTCAAGCGATCAAGCTTCTTTAGAAAGACCTGCTCTGATACCAATTGTTGAAAATAATACTGAGAGGGGGGGGGTGAATCAGTATTATCTAGTCCTTTTAACAATTCTTCCTTATTTATACTTTGAATTATTTTTGCATATCAGTACCATAAAACAATGAGAATGAACAAGAAAAATAGACAGTCACATCAAAGAACACCAGATATAAGGTGGAAACCCAATGTGGGTGAAAACCACCTGCTGCAATATGTCTCTATCTTCTTTCAAATTAGAAACTCCTTTTACAATGGTCTTGTACTGGTGCAGTCCTTTACCAGTACGCAGGCTGCAACCTGCAGAGAACTACAACTCTCTCTTATTTTCCAGTCTCTCCTGGAAGGGAGCTATGACCCCCTACTTCTTTTCTTTCAAGGACCACTTTTCATAAATTTTCAAACTGGATCCATAAATATCAAATGTTCATCAAGTACCAGTAAATCACCCAGATAACCAGATCCACAATAACAGAAAAACTAAACCAAGAACACCTCCTGCGGCGTCTCCTGCGGCGCCTCCTGCGGCGTCTCCTGCGGCGCCTCCGCACTTCCGCAGCCGCAGCGCTCGAGAGATCACCCTTCACAGATTCGCTTTCCACTTCACTTTCATATAGATCGAGCTTTTGAAACAATAACCCAATATTTCAGATCTTAAGATATTCAACCCAAAAGCTTACACAAGCCAAATGATCGCCTTTGCTTTATATAGGCAAGCTCTTCCTCAAATCATGGACCAATACCACGGGCCAAAACCATAACAAACCAATACCATCAACTCAATACTAGGGATCAACACGTCTGTCGAGATGCCATGGTCCAAAAACCATAGGTTCAAATTCCAAGGACTAACTACCATGGACCAAAGGTAAGTTTTCCCACATGAAATAAACTTTTCTCTGCATAAAATTCCGTGAACTTTTCTCCACATGAAATAAACTTTTATAAACTTTTCTCTGCATAAAATTCCGTGAACTTTTCTCCTGCGTACTTCTTAATTCTCATCATATTGAGAGCCATGCCATGGGTGTTGCCATCAAGTACAACATCTGTAACATATAACCATACCAGAAACATAATGCCAACAGCTATGTCTCCACGTCACCTCTATCGACCAATGAAATAATGCCATGTGTTTTCCTTTCAATTCATCCATGATGTCATAATTACAGATGAAAAATGATCTCGACCTTCAATTTTTTTCCAAATTTCTTCATTAAACTTTAATGTAAAAAGCACTAGATTCAAGCATGTTGCCATTGTTCCAGGTCTTGTACTCTCCATCCATTTGTCCTTTCCAACTCACTCTGGTGGCCTTTCATGCCATGACCCTCAAACTTCTATTTCCTTTGGGTCTTCTGGGCTTGGACCTTTAGGGTAAGCTTTCTAGTGGGGCCACTGGGCGATAATCATAACTCGCTCTGCTTACCACACTATTTAGCTATGTTCTACTGCACTTACCACTTGTGGTTTTCACAAGCCCCCTTTGTCTAGTTTGGTGGTAAAATGGGGAGGGGGTTTGCTATTAATATGGTCCTTCTCCCAATCATTGGTATGGAAAAACCACCAATAGCATACCCCTCTTGTTGTTAACCCTTATGCATGCTTCGGCCCACACAATTTCATCGATGGGTTAGAGGGGATAGATGGCGCATAATTCATCTTCATACATGCTCGAGGTTTAACGAATTTCCTTTCCCAAGAGCACCACCAACTTAAGGCCAAATTCCAAACTAGTTTCAACTAATAAAACACCATTAACTATAGCTATACAACTTTTATCCCTTTTCGCCTCTCACTTTGACTAGTAATGATTTTTTGAACTAGAAGGCCATTTACTGACTTCCAAATACCATTGAAAATATCTTTCCAATCTCAATCCATTTGAGTAGTTTCCAAGAGCTATTGAGATGATATTCTAAAGTAGGATTAGCTTTAAAGTATCTATTGAAAAACTCTTTCTAAGAAATTTCCAAGAGCTACTGAGCTGATGTCTTGAACTGGAATTGGCTCCAAAGTCTCTACACCTTGAACATTCTTCTTGCAACCACCTGTGCCTTTTCCATTGACTTCTTTTCTTTTTGCATTAATGATAACATATGTATAAAAACTAACATATATCCCATACCATACTGCCTTTTACCTTTCATACATCCCCCCACCATTATCATGTATCCCCTAACCTTGTAACCCTTAAACCATAGAATCCCTATCCCTTAAACCCTAACTAGTAATATGTATAACACTTAATCACTATAAATCATTTATCATTATCACTACACCATAATACAATTGACAAATAGCTTTAGCACCACTATAAAAATAAAAAATCATTTGAAATTATAATTATAAAAAAAAAAATAAAAAAATATGTAAATAAAATTATAATTTTTATTTAAAGTTCAAATATGAATATTTAATATATTACATACTACATATAATATATTATATATTATATATAAATAATATATTATATATAATAGGTTTGTGAGCATTGTGTCAAGCATTATAGAAGGCATTGTGTCAAAAACCAAGTGGAGTATGATAACACCAGTGGAAAATCAGTTAGAGCACAAGAGCACTAATAGAGCACGAGTGGTGGCACATATGGCATTGAGTGGGAATGTGTTCCACAAGTGGTCGCACAAATTTAAGGTGTTCATATCTTCAGTAAGCACTAATTCCCATTTATTTCACCATAATTCATAGTGTTTTCTTGCTTGTGTTGTTTAAGATGAATTAGATAGAACCCTATTCCTCCTTCATTTTTCCTCACAAAGGTGATATAACTCTATTAAGGTTTAACAATAATTTTCATCTATTTTAGGGTTTAACCTTATTAGCTGTATATTTGTTGCACCTTTTGGTGGGTTGCTGACTAAGATCCATGTTACTAAGTGACCTTATCTATATTTCTTTCCTATCTCGGCGAACATGATGAGAGGTTTGTTGTTGGGTGTAGGTGAGGGGTTGATGGACCCTTGTCCATTAGAAATTTGATTCCTAGGGTCGAACTCTCTTGGGAAGGGATGGTTGAGGTATTGTTCTTTTTAGACTGAAGGCCAGCCATCAGAGGTGCATGTGGTCACCTCTTCTTGGGGAGGGATACCTTAGAAGCCTGGAGTTGGAAAAGGCACTAAAGGCCATGACCATCCTTTGCATCCTCTTCCTATCATAATTTGAATCCATGTTAGAATCACACATTTGACTTAAAGTTGATGTTAGCAAGAAATTTGGCCAATATTTGGATTCTAATTTGAGAAATTTAACCATAGGCTAAAAGTTTGTTGTTTGGGGGACCTACTATTGCTTGATCAAAATTTTTCACTGTGCATGAACCATACACTTCACCTTTGATGGTGGAGAAACTTCAATTGGTTCAACTTGATCCAATAAGTGAATGAGATACACCACCTCTTTAACTACTCACTTTGGATCCGAGGTTGGATTTGGAATTAATCTATATTTTCTCATTATATACATTAAATCAAAGTATTATAAATTTAAAAGACAATACTTGTTTGAAACTTCCACTTCTTGATAGTTCCTGCATCCTCTTTCTTAGATCTCAAATATGACAACTTTTGAAAAGAAGGGAGAGCTCACCGTGGACAAAAATTTATGAAAGTTGGTCAAATTTAACTTGCAAATACTTCCATTCATAAGAATTTGGGAGGACCAATCTTCTTATATCCTTCCAATGGTGGATGTGTGAACACTACTCTTGATTTTACCATCGTCTTAGTTGGTCGACTTGGTCCCAAGTTGACTAAAATCAGCCGATTAATAATTTCAAAGACTAATGTCACCAACAATAACATGAACAATATATAACTTCACAAAACTATTCAATTTCATAATCTAACACCACCTACAATGGTCTATCTACTTATCTTGTTTATAAGATGGATGTTTCTTCCTTTAATTGACTAAAACATTTCCTAAGTTGTATATAAATTTAACCACAACATCCACATTTGTTTTGTTTTTAAATTTTCTACTTTACACATGACACATGCTTGACACCTCCTTCTAGCTGTTAGTGAAGTATAATAATATCATATTTGTATACCTTTCCTTTTAGTCTACAAAAACCATAGAGATGTCATCATGCATGCTCTCTTGGAAAAAGGATGGGCGATTACTCAATTGGGAAATAAGCCACTTGGTGAATTCTTTTATGTGTAGGAATTTATAGGGTAAGTTCCTTAGATAGAACACCAAAGGACATCGCTCACAAACAGATCAAAAATCAGTACACCAATATTTTTGACGTGGTTAAAACGCTCAAAGAGGGAAATAGTCCACGACCTGAGCCAACACGGCCATTTCAGGAAATTTATTAATGTAAAAGATTTTTTTTTTACATAGGATTCTCTAATGAACGGTATTCCAGCATAGTTCATTTTTTACAGAAGCTAAAAGTCCCTCTAGGGCTTAGCTCAAGTCAAGTTCGGGCCATTAAACTCAGATCAACCAAATTCTGCATTAATAAAAATCTACTTTATTGGAAAGACCCATCAGGAATTCCCTTGAGATGTCTAGATAAAGAACAAGCTGTGGAAGTCATACACCAATTCCATTCTAGCATCTGTGGAGAGCATCATTATTGGAAAACAACAACCCACAAAATCCTGAGGGTTGGGTATTATTAGCCTACTTTGTTCTCTGATGTGTTTTCTTTTGTGAAATCTTGTGACAAGTGTCAGAGGTCTGCAGGAAGACAGCAGCTAAAATCTCTTCCCTTGAATCCAGTACATGTCAATGGTCCCTTCCAGTAGTGGGGCTTGGACTTTATAGGTGAGATCAACCCACATTCTAGTGGCCAACACAAATGGATCTTAGTAGCCACTAATTATTTCACCAAGTGGATTGAGGCTATACCCACTAAGAATGCCAATCACAAAGTTGTCATAAAGTTCTTGAATGAGAATATTTTCACTAGATTCGGTTGTCCAACCAAACTAGTCATGGATAATGCAGCAGTTTTCAAGGCAAAAGAATTGGTGGACATGACTGAATCCATGGGCATTCAAGTGATGCATTCTACCTCACATTATCCTCAAGGAAATGGCCTGGCAAAATCATCTAACAAGAGTAAGGTAAGGGTAATTAAAAAACTTTTAGAGGACAACAAAAAGAGCTAGGATTCCAAGTTGAAGTTTGTGCTATGGGATGATAGAGTTACCATCAAAAAGTCCATAGGAAATTCTCCATTTAAGCTGGTTTATGGTGCTAATGTTGTTGTCCCTATCCAGCTGATTCTCTCTGTGGCTAAATTCTTACAAGAAGAACAAGATGAAGATAATGACATGGTAAGAAGAATGAATAACTTGGTTGAACTACACTACATCAGAGAGCAGTTGGTTGAGAAGTCAAAGGCTCATCAGAAGAAAACCAAGGAAACCTTTGAGAGGAAGGCAAAAGTGGACAATTTCCAAGTTGGTGATTGGGTCCTCAAATGGGATGCATTTAAAGAAAAGAAAGGTAATCATGGCAAGTTTGACTCCTTATGGACAGGTCCGTTTGTCATCGCTCAAATTCAGCAGAAAAATTCATTTATTCTGCACATTCTGGAGGGAGGAGATACTTTTGATAGCCCAGTAAATGGGCAGTTCTTGAAACTTTATTTTATTTAAGGCTTTAAATCCTTTTTATTGTAAATATGTTTTTCCAATTTTTATTTCATTGCAAAATAAACTCCATGCCCAATGGAACACTAGAAGGAAGATTTTATTTTTGTTTTACAGGGAAGGCATTGTTCTGTGATTCTTGAAACCTCACAGGGAGGATTTCATCCCCAGAAGGAGCTAGTGTTAGCCTTGTTGGCAAATGGCCCAAAAAATAGATCCAAATATGCCCCAAAGTCTCCAAATCTACTTAAAATCATGCCAATGGATCCATATATGCTCTTGAAGTCTTCAAAATCCTCTTAAGGATCATTCAAAGTCAAAACCATTGAATGCCAAGAGCCCTTGGAAGGGCAGAAAATCACTATCCGGAGGCTAAAACACATTAAAACAGTAAAAAAACCAAGTATCAGAGGCTTGGAATGAGCAATGCATAGCAGCCATTAGATCTGGCTGATCAATGGCCTAGATCTAAGTGGCGAATCGTAATCAGTGCTACAGCGAGGAAGACTTAAGGATGGGCGCAAGACCCCACCAACCAGTGATCTCTGATGATTGGATTGGCGGGTCGCATCAGCGGGTCACATCAACGGAGGTATCGGCGATTTAAGTAAGGGCCCTGGGCATGAGCGATAAGTGATTGCGATCAAATCGCATCACTATATCGCAGCACCAAGGGGTGGGGCCTATGCACATGTATATGTACAATGTGATAACCGAACCCGACGGATATATACAGGATATTTGATAATATTTCAAGTCTGCGGGTACGCTGGTTTTAATTCATTTTTTATGTATTTTTGTTATATAACAAAATACAAAGGAAGCATAGGGCAACGCCGATGCGATAAGTCTCGGACCTGAAAGGGTTCAGGTATGAAAATATATATTATTTGAGATCCGCACAAAGTCCAGTTTCAATGCATTATCCTTATGTAACGAAATACAAGGGGGAGCTTGGCAGCACTGATAGTGATGAGTCCCGGACCCGAAAGGGTTCGAGAACGAAATCTATAATATTTCAAGTCCACCAAAGGCCAATTTTCATGTATTTTCCATGTTTTTCAAGGATTTCAAAATACAAAGGAATAGAAAACTACCCAGTCATATGCGATATGTGGCAGCGACCCAAAGGGAAGACCCGATAGATATATACTCCATGTTTAAGGACTTTTGAAGTCTGAAAGGAACAGGTATTGGCGGGATTTTACAATATTGCAGCGTTTTCTGTGTAAAACAGAAAACACTCATTATCAAGAATTTTAAAAGGAAAACAGAGACCGAGAATAACTGTCAGGGAACAGAGGCTGAGAAGCAGCACATAACAACACAACCACAACAACAGAGATCATGGAGCAGACAGCACAACTCGCCCAATATAAATAGCATGGGGCATTGACAACGCTCAACCCAAAAACAACATAATCAATTAAGGGGCATCTCTGGCATGAGAGAGCTCCCTACCAGCATAGCAAACCACCTGAATGTGGTTACTCTTTTGTCAGAAGAAGGAACCTTCCAAGCCCATGCTTACCTAGTCATGGCATCAATCAATTAACAAGACATATAAGACAGATTAAGATTCTGAGCCTTAGAGAGCTGAGGAGCATGGTAAAAGGCCGATAAAAGGCTGGAAACTAAATGTAACAGGGGTTCAACTTCTGGAGATCATTGCTACTCTATTCCTTCAAGCTTCTCATCTTCATTATAGCAATATAAGCTTCTTTTGTTGTTATATGTTCAATGCCCATTTTCTCTGTTGTTTTATTCTTGCACTTGAATAGGTTATTCATGTTTTCTGTTGTGTCTAATGCCATATAATTATCATCTTATCTCTGCATTGATAAATTATATTTGCAAGTCTCATTTACTTCCTGTAGCCGACCATTCATATGTGTTTACGTATGCAATCTGCTAGTATAGTCATTATTCTCCATCTATCCATTGAATCTATAAACTATTGAGCATTAGTGGCCTAAAGCCTTGTATTGTTGAGGGTGTTCATGCATGTCGTGAGTGAGAATAGAGCTGAAATGGTTATCTAACTTGATCCAAACCATCATCCATTCCAATAGTTCTAAGAACAATACTGAAGATTATATGTTACTAGGCATCTTTGAGCTACAACCTAGGAGAGTTTCCTGGAGTGATAATAGTGGTAGCTGCGATAACACTTACAATGTTGCATGAGAAATGAATTACTCTTGAAATAGTTAGTTCCCAACCTAGCAGAAATGTCTTTTGAAGATTATGTTAAAAAAAAACAAGCAACCATGTATATGCTACAAGATTTCAAAATACATGGTAGATTTATAATCAACGAACAAAGTACTGTGGATAATTCGGGTCATATTTTTTCGAGATCCAACATGCTGACAACAATGGTAGCCCAACCAAAAATATGTATTCTTCTAATTAATCTTCATGTTTCAGCTATAAAGCACATATATGTAATTTAAATTTTGTTACTCAAAATAGTCATTTTTTATTAATTTTTGCCTTCTCTTTGCAGCTCCAACACTTTTGCACAAATTAGCTTCAACAAGAACACATCATAATCTAGAGATCAGTCAAATGCTCTTCTGAATTTTTGTATCAAGTTGTATTGATTGGATCCTCCTCTCTTGACTTCCAACACATCTACACAATTTTCCTACAAGAGGAAAGCATACAAATGCACATATGAAGGCAAGGATTTTTTGAAATTTTGTATAAAAACACTAACAGTGAACTGCAATGGAATTAAATGCATTCAAATATATTACCATAAAATTATTGAACTAAAATGTTTTCTTTCCCACTTTGAATCAAATACATAGGCTCTTTTACTGCATGATATTTATACTTATGGAAAATAGATGACTTTTATGTCCTCTGTTTTAATAGCATTGGTCTATCTTTTAATGGAATTTTTCATAGTAAGATTTGAGATTGGTTTTCAAGAACAAACCATGAAGATAAGTAAAACTTATTTGTGTTGGAATTGACAACTACTTTCATTGGTTGAATCATTTTCATCATACATGTTCCACTTTGTATCATGTAACTCTGATGGAAAACTTTAATGCAAATGTAAGCATTAAATAGAACTTCACTTATGCAAATTATTTAAATCTAGTTGTCCAAATGCCATAGTTACAAAATTATTATTTTGAAGGAAAATCATTAAGCCTATTGCTGTTTTATCTAAAACACCTCCTTGAAAGATGTTGGTTTCTCAGTTTATGAGATTTTATCAAAGTCGTATTTGGAGTGATTCTCTGTTAGAGGCACCTGAGTACATTTTTTTTAAAATTCGTAATTGTGAAAATAAAATTCCTACCATGGACAAGGTGAGTGGTGGGCACCATTGTTTATGTTTGAAGTCCAATTTAACTCTCAAATCATGTTAAATCATGCTCCTTATCAAGGTTAGCAGACTCAATACCGAAGATGGCTCGAGAAGGAAAAGTTAAGGTTGGTACGGGCTGGGAAAAAACTCAAGTGATTGACTGAAGAAATTAATAAAATAGAAAATACATTAGAATTCAAGACAAAACTATATTTATATTAAACTAAAACTTTACAATGTTCCTGTAATGCAAAATTTTCAATAATAATTAATTTCACAGAACATAGATCTTACTACAAACCGCAAAATGTCATGGATTTTGCACTGTTCACGGATCTTACTGGCAATATGCTGTGAAATTAGGTTAGGAAAAAAAGAAAAATGAGTGTTGTTTCTTCTTCTCAATGTCATTTATACATGTACAATTGAGTTTGATTGCTTAGGCTCTCTCATCAGACTTACTGAATCAATTTGATTTCATTTGATTTCCTCAAAGAGCAGCATCAGAATCGGGAGTTCACTTGGACTAGGATCATCCTATCTATATAAAAATATTGTTCAAGATTAGTTAAAACCTTTTTGGAGAGTAAATCATCCCTCAATAAATGTTGGAAAAAAATACTCGTTCTGCACACAATTGAATTATGGGGGACAGTTCATATAGCCAATGTTCTACTGAAAGTTCTCATAGCCAATGTCACATAGATCTTTTATTGTTTCTCACTTTCATTTAACTATATTTAAACTAAGCCACATGAAATAGATACTATCTAGCACTTGTTTAGATGAAGAAACTAATTTTCTTTTTGTGTTCAAATTCATAATACCTTTTCATCTTACCCACAAAATTTTTAAATATAGCCACTTTTAAAAGGGTATGAATTTCTATGTATAACCACTTTTAAAGGGGTATGAATTTGTATGTATAAATTTGTGATGCATGGTTCATTTGAAACACATTAACAACATAATTCTCTCAATGAGACAACTTTGCAATGACTTTACGACAAGTGTGACACTAAAGGTGTACTTTGCAATGACTGTGACGACACTTGTGCGACAATGCTTAAAATTTTGGGAATGATTGCAACTGATGTTTACATGGTTAGACCAGCTCATTCCCACAAATATAACCCCTTGAAACCACCATAACAAGAATACGTACATTGTACGACAACTAACATGCTAAAATACGCTAATTGCTAAAGTGAGAATGACTCTTGCAATATGTGGACGACAGTGAAAGCAACCCATGCCATAGAAAAGATAACCTAAAAATGACACTAATTAGAGTGAAATAAAGTGAAAGCAATTGCCAAAAACACAAAAATGAAACTCGTGAAAACAAAGGTGTGTGGGAGCAATTGTTTGAAAAACTTCTTGAAATGGAAGTACAAATGCAACTAAAATGTGAGAAACTGCGATTGTCAGTACACACTGGTTTTCATCATGGATTGGAAATTGTACAGGCACAATCTTGATGGAACATGTTATGTTTTTCCAAGATTGGATAAAAGAATGTGCTCATGCACTTGTTACGGACTGAGCATGTGTGAGCAAGTGAATTCAACACTTCCAATCCAAGAATTAAGCCCTAAAACCATAAACTGACCAAGAAATGACTATAGAATGACCGATCACAAGATTCATAGTAGGCTACAAAATTCAAGTTTACGCAAAATTTTGGAGGGTGTTTGTCACAACGAAAACAGGTAGAAAATTTTCCTTGTGACAAGAAAAATAAAGGTATCTTACTAGAGGGGTAGTTATATGGAGGAATTGCTCCAAGATGGGAGAGACCTGGGGGAACAATTTTAGGTGGAAAAGGATTGGGAGAGATACGAACAAAAGGAAACTGGACTGGAAAAATTGTGCCTAAAGGACAATTTGAGTCTTCAACAGGAGGTTGCAAAGGAGCTGGTTGCTGAGAAGGCATACCAAACTACTTTACTACAACTTCTGACACTTGAAGCATGAAAACACTGGAAGCTCTAGGCTTAGAAGGAGTAGTCAATGTGCCATAGTAAGCCCCAAATAGCCTGAAATATTTATAGACTCTAGGAGAAACATTAGTTAATGAAGGGATAGTCTTATTTCCAGTCATCGATGAAATATTGGTTTGAGTAGAGTTCTGACACTAAGGGTCATAGTAGGTCAATTGATCGATAATGACGATATTTCCATTGTGAGGAAAGAACATCTTGAAAAAGCGAATGTGATAGAAGACATGACATAGGTGTAACTACGACCCAAAAAGATGTTATAGTCTAATGGGACATCAATGACATCTATATTGATCAAGATTGTCATTCCAGCAATAGTGATAGGGCAATTGTGATACAAACTGAGGGGCTATGAAGGGTGACCATCCCAAGCATGAAAATTTATAGTGGATGATGATAGGTTAGGTGAACCAAATTGCTTCCAAACACTAGCGTCCATTACAGAGGTGGAGGTTCCTTCATCTATTATACACCGCTGGACATTAGCATTTTTTATGGAGACTGGTATTTGAAAGGAAACAAATGAAGGAAGGGGGTATGTTCCTCTTTATAAAAATCAAAGACAATCATTATATCATTAGAGAGATCCATAGCACCCAAAGAAGATAGTATATCTTTCCATTGGGATAGGCATGTCTAGAGGACTTCCAGTGTTGACATCATAGCAGGAGACTATGCCAAATAATCTACTATGTTAAAGTAAGGGAAGATTTAGAAGAAGCAACATTTCATCGTAATGGACCTTTGGGAATCTTGGGGAGAACATTGAATTTAGGTGGAGGGATTTGCAAGGTT
This sequence comes from Pinus taeda, assembly GCA_000404065.3. Taxonomy (NCBI): domain Eukaryota; kingdom Viridiplantae; phylum Streptophyta; class Pinopsida; order Pinales; family Pinaceae; genus Pinus; species Pinus taeda. Next base: position 184,945 of record APFE031048928.1, on the reverse strand, counting down.
CCATTTAATGATAGAAAAGGCTCAGTTGAAACTTTAGGCTGGGAATCACTCGTTGACTTTTAAGGAGACTTGTCGTATTGCCACGATCGAGTCTAGAGATTGACTTGTTTGGTGTTGACTCCCTCCAAAATTCATCATGCGAATATGGTAATTGTTATGGATAGATTATGAAGGTTGGGGGGTTACAATACTTTGTGTGAGTTGGGAAGCCACATATCCTTGATGTGGAAAAGGGTGGTAAGAACTGCTAGTTGTGATGAAGCAAGAGTGGGAGGAGGGGGAGCCATAGGTTGAGGTCCTCTAGAAACAGCTTCTTGAGCTTCCCATGTCTGGCACATCTGAGGTAAAACAAGACATTCATGATTATAATGGCCAAAAACTCTACAATAGGAATACGTTTTATTAGTTCTAAGAGCCTTTTTTTGCTTGGGTTATCCACCGTATTACTAGGTTGTAGGATTAGGTTGGTCACCCTTCGGGGAATTATGTTATCGACCTTGATTTCCCTGGTTACCTTGAGGTTGTTGATTTTGGTTACCTTTCCCCTTATTCCTTCTCTTGGGGTTAGGGGGATTGGTATTACTTTGTTGAGAATACACTTTATTTTGTGGAGGTGGTTTTTGTTGGGGCAGAGGAGGCAGAGGCATGGGAAGTTGAAACACTGGTATGGATGGGGCTGTAGTGCTAGGTGGTGCATAAGGATAGTAAGAATTTGTGAGAACATTTGGATAACCAGGTTGAGAAATTATTAGCCCTGGCATCGACTGATGTGGGTTAGGATATGCATATGATGTTATTTTACCTTGGTAAGATTTGATACACGAAGGATCGGAAGTGGGATAGGTGTAATCAGAATTGGTATTCCCCCCCCCAAGGGTTGACCATAACTCATAGGGGGTTGAGGATATGGTTGTGGTTGAGGGTGGGAAAGAGATCCAATGATACTGTCAGTGGTATGAGATCCTCCTGGTACGTTAGTAGCACCGGGACTAAGAAGATCAGGGAGGATAGTGTAAACATAACCTGACTGAGCATATATGCGATCATATATTAAGGCTATCTAGAGAGCTTATTCCTCAGTCTAAGGGAAGTGAGAGGTGACATATTTACCTATGTGTGCTAAAATAGTTCTTAGAAACAAATCCATGTATACATGGTCTTCAAACTCAAGGGATCTACATATTCTCCTCCTTTTGCCTCATTCTTGAACATGGTCAGAAAGGCGGGTGGCAGAATTTTGACGAAAAGAGTTCAAGAGTTTGGTACCTATGTCATATCGGAGAGGTAATTGGAAATACGAGAGGAAAGTTTGGTGAGAGTCACAAAGGTGGAATGCGAGGCATGTGGTTGGTCCAGGTGCCATTTGACATCATCTCTAATTATGATGCGTTGGAAAAGGTGAATATGAATGGAGTCTTCAGTAATGGAATTTAATGAGCATCACATGTGAAAAGAGAGAACTTGATTTGTGGGGTCTTCACTAGGATTACCTTCAAAATTGGGGATGCCAGAAGGAAGATTCGTAGGCATAGGAGGCCAATTTTGGTTATGGAGTGATCCAAAATCTTTTGCTTATAGATGTGTTAAAAAATTACATGCATAAATTGTAGTTTAACAGAGAAAACTTAATGTGCACATGAGACAAGAGGAGAAACACATAAAGCATGAAAGAAGACAACAAGACTTGATAACGGAGTTCGTCCATCTTGGACTACGTCTCCAGACCCTACTCGATCAATGGGGAGGTCTTCATTCATTAAGTGGCATGAAAAAGAAGAGTACAAGCATTAGTTACAAAAAGGAGTCTTATACCTCCATATTGAAAAATGACCGAAAAATGCAAAACTCTGATGGAGAAATGGATAGTGCCATTGCGTTCATGGCATCGAGAAGTGCTGAAACCATATAGAATTTGTCAAATTATGACAAAATGAAATTTCACCCCTCCTGCAAAATTCTGCCTCGAACCGTGTGCACTGCCTCCTCTACCTGATCACACTAAAAATTTGCCTTTAAAATAAAATTGGGTGATGAATTTCCCAATAAAGTAGTTAGTGGATTTGGTTGTGATCTGGTTTAATAGGGAGGAGGTTAGGAGGTCAAACCTCACCTCCTCCTTTTACATATAACAAATCCTGTTTTAAAAATTTCATAACAATTTTTTTTAAATTAAGGTATGGCTGGGTCGGGTCTACCTTGGGCAGCCCACCCACCATACCTACCTCCTTTTCAATGTTCACACCCTCCATTCATGGTTTTTGGTTTGTGTTGTTGGGTGTGGTTGGGTCCGTGCCCAAGGGCTAGCCCACCACCCACTTTATACATAACAGTGTCAGGTTGTGGGGTGGCGAGGTCATGGCCGCCCACCCCGTTTGTTACTGCATTCTGTGGGAGGGGCCAAGGGTCATGGCCCGCCCCTCCATCAATTGTTATGTGGTGCAGTTAAGGGGTGGCGGGGTTGGTGGCCTGCCACCCTTTTTGTTTTATATTTTTTTGTTACATTAAAACAAAGTGTGCAATTTTGAAAATTCAGTTTTGGACTGAAGGGGTTTGTTTAACTAGGCCATGATTTCACCTGGAATCTAGATAGAGTTGGCCGGATTCCATCTGCTGAAAAGTTGCAAATTGTGTCCTTGTTAAACCTACCCAGTCATCAAAGTCAACCCAACTTTGACTGCTTCTATCTCCTTCATCCGGACTTGGATTGGAGTGTCGTTCGCACAATTGGAATCAGGGAAATGAGCACTTCGATCTAATGTGAATTTGATTGCCTTTCCATCACTTTGAAATTTAAGCTTTTTCCATGCCACTGTGTCTAAAGATCCACTTAGATCAATCCTCCCCATTGATGCACTTTTGGACCACCAAAAGCTTTATCAGTCAATTGGAAATTGAGGGAATTGTTCCCTCACTCTTTCCTTCTCCAACCATTTTCCCTTGCTAGGGTGCATCCCCTTGAAACCAACTCAAAGGTATTCCACATATCCTCATCGTGAAGTTCTTGTTCTTCGGTCAAGGATGATGTCTTCAGGTAACTCATCGAGATACTCTGGTGCAAAATCATCAACTATAGGAACTATGCCCACCTCTTTGGTGTCCATAATCAATGGTGACTCATATAGCTTTAAGTTCTCCACATTCACTAAGGAGTACACCTACATATATATCAGCAAATCGAGACGAAAGGCATTGTTTCCAATCCTCTCCAAAATGGTGAATGTACCATACCGGATTGGTTGTAACTTCTTCCCTTCTCCCTTCATCCTGTCCTTACTGATATGGAACCACATTTTGTCACCCACTTGAAATTGATGGTTGACTCGGTGTTTGTCATGTCGAACCTTCTAATGGGCTTGAATTTTCTCCAATTGCTCCTGTACTTCTTTTTGAATCAACTGGATCTGCTGGATGAACTGTTGTGCTTTGTCCCTGTCATTACGTCCACTGGAGTCATCTTCCCTTCCAAAGACCATATCAAAAGGGTCCTTTGGTAGGTAACCAAAACATGTCTCAAATGGTGAATGCTGTGTAGATGAGTGCACTACTCGGTTGTAGGAATGTTGCACATATGGAAGATGATCATCCCACAACTTAGGATTTTTCCCATAATATCCTTGCAACAAGTGTACCACGGTGCAGTTTACAACCTCTGTCTATCCGTTAGTCTATTGATGGAATGTCGTGCTTCTTTTCAACTTGGTGTCCATCATCTTCCACAAGCTAGTCCAAAACTCTCCAAGAAAGTGAGAGTCTCAATCTGAAACAATCGATGTTGGTAGCCCAAAATGGACCCAAACATGCTAAAAGAAAAGATAAGCAATCTACTCTGAAGTGATCTGCTTTTTACATGGCATTAAAATACACATCTTACTAAAACGGTCAACGATGACATACAAATAGTCGTGACTTTTTCTAGACAAAGGCAAACCTCCTACAAAATCCATCGACACACTTTCCCATGGACGACTCAGAATAGGGAGTGGTGTGTAGAGCCCGAGTTTTCTATTAGAGGGCTTTGAAATAGAACACATCACAAAAACCTTTACATAGCGAGTCACAATGTTCTTCATATGAGGCCAAAAAAAAAATCTTTATACATGACACAAAGTTTTTTCAATACCAAAATGACCAGACACAAGGGAGGTGTGGGCCTCCTAGATTACATGTACCCTTTCTCCTGTGGGTATGCTATTATGGGGTAAAATGCACGGTGTATGGAGAATGAAAATACCCTCAAAGTTTTTCTCAGGACCTTCGACAGACTGTAATATTATCTGCAACTGTCACAAAGTCACATGCATGTTCATAAACAATTACTAACTATCAAAGTATGAGAAGGAGATTACCTCAAGCCTCCGTGTAGATTTGCTGGAGAGAAGAAATGCAGCTAGGTGGAAGTCCCCTGAACGGACTCCAGGTCAAGTCCTGCACAAAGAAGAGACAAGCATAATCAAAACTTACAACTCTGATAACTAATACATGAATACATAAAGAACATGCAATTTCATACAACTAAGCTACTCATGCAAACAGGTATCAGAAAAACAACTTAATGAATGATAGTTTCGACACCATAGAGTAGACAACACAACTGTATTTCTGTATTAATATTGGAAGAGTGATTACAACCATCTATTGCATCAGCCTTCCTCTACCCCTTCAGCTTCTCTCTCTCTCTCTCTCCCTTCTTGCTCATTTCTGATGATATGAGACAATGCTCAATAGTCAAGTATACTATCCTTTCAAATGCTCTAACCCCTTTCACAATAGCCCTAGATTTGCATATGTAGAAATTGAGTTAGGGTTGCCAAGTTCCTCCTTGAGTTCACTAGGGAAAAAGCAATGAACTTTCTATGCTTTTTAGCTCTTTCCCATTTTCCTCCTTTCGGATTAGAAATCCTCCAAATAGGGTTATTTTGGATGTTTCCTTATTTTTCTTGAGTAATTTTAGGAGCAAATATTTAGATATTTATGAGTCAATTCGTTCCTTTGACCCATGGAACTTCACCAAGTTTCACTAACGCTATCCCCTGACTAGCAACTTGAGTTAGTAGGGTCACTAACGCACCCTTAATTGTGGAATCAAGCGTTAGTGTGGAATCAAGGCCTGTAATTGTGGTCTTTGCTTCAGCTATCATGTCTTCCCCTCTGAGTTGATGAGGAGGTCAATTTGTTGTATAACAGATGCCCCCTAAAGTATGAGATCAAAGGCTACGATGATGGTCAAAATACTTTACGTTAACTGTATTTTTCCTTCAAAAAGAGAGAGAGGATCAAAGCTTTGAGTGGCAAGGGAAACTTGATACAACACATATATATAAACTACTAAAATCATATCCTGAGTCAAGCATTCCCATGCTCAGTAGCTATGTCAGAGTGATTTTCTCCAAAGCGATATGACGATACTGGCCGCCGATAAGTACAATGCGGATTTGATGTCATAATAGAATCATCCTGATAAGTTGTCTACAAAAAAAAATATCCACATCTTGAGAGAGGAAAATAAGGCTAAATGATACAAACCTCTACCCAAGGTCTTGGTTTCTGCTTCACTGAACAACATAGATCGATACATGTGAATATATGCGTCGACATCAAACATGCATGAAATCATCTGATTACTAGTCAATAATGGAGACCGTTAACAGACGCAAGGAAGGCCACTGATAATGATGATGGTCTCCAAGATGCACACTACAATCTAACGAATGTGAAAGATGTCTTTGTCGTCAAACACCCGTTAGAATCGCTTAACCAGGAGCCAATAATGAGAACCCCTGATCAAACACAAGGCACCCTGCCACTAATTTCTGCAAGTACCAAGGCATTGAATATGTTTCTGGGTTGTCTTCCTAGATAGAGTGTTGAAGTCGATAGGAAGATACCTATTGAAAGGTAGGCAATAATGTGTCCTACATCAATCGACATGAAACGGGACAAGAATGATTTTGTTTTTTGATAAATATTTTGAGCATTTGGGTCTAAACAATAGAGGGCATGATGAAAGAATATGCTTGATGGGTTGATGGAGGAAACAAAAGGTTAACCCTTGAACAATAGAAGGCACAACAACAGTTTTAACTAGACAACACTAGACTCATGAACACGAAGAGTGTTAGGATACAGAGATGCAATCATCATGGTATATATGCTAAACTCATAGGATGGCATGGTTCATATTGAGAGGCTGTCACAAGGAAGGTTTATCTGAGGGAGTGCCATGTTCAAGCGAACGACTACTACCAAAACACGCTTTCTAATATGGAATACAATTGTACTGTCCAATTTCCCCGTCTGATTAGTTTAATGAGTCCAGACGGGTAAACTTGTCAATATTTTCATATTTAAAGATTCTGAAAAGGACCGCAAAAAGAGCGAATCTCTGCCCTATCTGATTAGTTTAATGAGTCCAGACAGGCAAACTCGTCGATTTTTTCATGTTTTAAGAGTCTAAAAAGTATTGTAAAAAGAGTGACTTTATATATTGTTTGTGTAATTTAAAGAGTCTAGACTAGAAAACTCGGTGGTCTTTTCATATTTAGAGAGTCTGAAAAGATCATAAAGAGCAACTCCATGGTGGTCCCTTTGTCATAGTTGTTAACAGGGTGTGACAAAAGGTTAATAGTATACCTGGATTAGTTACTTTTCCATAAGTTTAATCTATTGAATCTGGATAAAGAGAAACCTATGTTCAATAGATGTTGACCTCATTTTGTTACGAGTATGAGGAGATGGACTAAACTCATTTTTCGTCATGAATTTTTAATAAGACACATGACGACAAACTCAATACCTTCATCAAATTTTAACAAGTCAAATGAAGAAAACTCAGGGTATCTTTTTCAGTTTAGTGAGCGAGGAAAAAGGCGTAAAAGAACTGCTCATTCCTCCTTTGTAGATTTAACGAGCCCGAAGGAGGGGAAAAACTCGGGTATTTTTTTGATTTAAGAGTGAGAAATAGTCCCAAAAAATCTTTTTTCAATTTAAGAGTGAGAAATAGTCCCAAAAAAGTAGATGCTCTTACTGCTGATGTATATGTATAATGAGCCCAGTAACAAAAACTCGAGATTTTTCAGTTTAACATGCGAAAAAGTACCTAAAAGAATGCTTGGGTCATCTTTATAAAGTTTAACGAGCCTAAAGACAAAACTCGAGATTTTTTCAGTTTAACGAGCGAGAAAAAAGTGCATAAAAAGAATGCTCTAATGATCTTTTTTAGTTTAATGAGCTAGAAAAGGAATGAAAAAGAGTTGCACAGACCATTGTCGTATAGATTTAACGAGTCCAACGATGAAAACTCAGAGATGTTTCTATTTTTTAAAGAGCAATAAAATATACCAAAAAGTGCTCTAATGGTCTTTTTTAGTTTATTGAGCTAGAAAAAGAGCGAAAAAGAGTTGCTCAGACCATTGTTGTATATGTTTAACGAGCCCAACGATGACAAAATCAAATATTTTTAAATATTTTTAGAGCAAGAAAAGATCTCATAAAAGAACAATGCTCTTGTGAGAATTTCATAAAATTACACAGCACATGCCTAGTGCAATACTAGGCATAATACTTTTTCAAATAGAGCCCATTTCTGGGCTCCTTGAGCGGGAATCCTTCCTAGTCCAATAGTTCATATGCCCCTTTTGAGAGGACTTTCTTAATGATATAGGGACCTAGCCATAATGGTTGGAGCGTTCTTGCCCCCAAGAGATCATGTTTCTAATCATAGAGTAAAACAAGGTTGCCCTCTTGTTAAGAACGAAGCTTAACCTTTTTGTCATATTGGGATGTTACCCGACGCTTGTGAGCCTCGAGTGCCAAGGCGGCATCTTGACGGGTTTGATCCAGCTGATTAAGGTATAGTAAGCACTCTTCGTCGGCAGTGGTTCCGAGCAGGATCTCAACGACTATTTGTAGGGAAGAGATATGACACTCAATGGGTTTTGCATCATTGTACAAATTGATATCATGCTCGACAATAGACGGATTAATGTCGGGCATTTCCTCATGAGACCAGGTGAATACATCGTGGAATTCCTTAAATAGGTAGGTGGAGCTTGCAATTTCCTCAAGATTGCAATCAGCTCCAATCTGAATGTCTTCCTAGTGCATGCCTTGACATAAATATCGATGAGCAATGTTTTTGAAACGTTTCCCATGTTTCCTTTCACCTCCAAAGTCTAGAGGATTGTATAGGGTGAGGAAACAATTTTTGGAATGTCAGGGGATAGGATTTGAAGAGGCGTCGGGTCCGAATCAGATATCGAAACACAATGGTGCCAATCCGCCCAAGGTTGCTCTTCTAAACTCATGATTTCTTGAATAGCTTCGTCCATAGGTAGGAATTGATCGAGTAGATCGAAAGAAGGCACGGTTATGGAAGGGGTGGTGGTACTGTCGGCAGTAACCAATGTGACCAAAGATGCAGATGCAGATTGAATGGCTTGGTAGGCCAATTCAGCTAGTGATAGCGGCATTTGTTCTCCGTATGTGTCAAGGTCCGAAGGAGCCGGTAGGATCCATGGATCAGTCTATTCATGAGGAATAGATGAAATCATGTTGATCGTCTGTGAAACCTTGGGCGACTGAAGAGGAAAAAAACCCATGAGGGAAGAAGCCTTCAATAGACTGATACCGATACTGACGTAAGAGTCAGGCACACCACCTACTAGGGGTACGGAGCTAGTTGGTAATGGTGAATAATCAGGGGTGCAGAAAGACAAATGATCTACTGTAACTACCTTTCCATCTAATGGGAATAGGATGTTGCGAAAGACAATAGATACTATGGCCATCATGGCATATGTCCAACTACAACCCAGTAAGAGATTATAGTTGAGTTTTTTGTCTATGACTTCTATGTCCACCGTAATGGTTTTCCCATACAAAGTGATGGGGTAGCTAGCCAAGTACCCTTTTGGGATGAAAGTGTGGCTGTCGAAAGCTTTCAGGGAGTTCAATGGCAGGGTTAGGGTTGGAGAACCTAGGGCAAGCCAACATGAAGCCAACATGACGCAGGTAGAAGCACCTTCGTCGATGACAGTGCTGTGTATACCTTTACCTTTCGAAAAAATTTGCACTTGAAATGCAAGCTGGTGGGAAAGGGGAGGTTTACACTTTTCCAGGTCAAAAATAGAAAGCATGGAATCCTGTCGGTCAATACCACCAATAGCTAAAAGCAAAGCTTTCCTTTGTGCTGGGCAAGCTTGTAATACCTCAAGCACCGACATAGCCAATGGTTCTTGCAACAAATCTTCTACAATGTTGTAGTTTTGGACGACATGTGCAAATGTATTGTGCGTTGTGAGTCGAAGTGCTCCTTTGGGGGGGCGAATTATAAGGTCAGTAGTCGGCCTTTCGATATGCAAATCGGTGGGCTGGTGGTGGGTTTTAACCTAAGGAAGGTTCTGCTACATGAGCGACAGGAGCTCCATAGTATTTGGCTCTTGTTTGTAGATATACCATTTCAAATGTGTAAATGGTAGAAGATCCTTCACTAGTTGAAGGATGTTACAAACCATCGTTGCCCCCTTACAGGGGTTGCGGTTGGTTTGCAATAAGGTTTTGCTATTGCTGAGTGGGAAAAGGATTCCTAAGGACAGCAGGTGTCTTACCAGTATCCTTTTTGGCAATGTATTATGTGCGTTCCTGAAGATGCGGATAGTGATAGGTCATGTGCTCTTCAGCACAGAGTTTGCAAGGAAATCTAGTAGGTTTATCTATTTCATCGTCAGTAGGTGCAGCAGCCTTCTATTTTAGGTTTGGCTTCTTTGTTGACTACTCCTTAGAAGGAGCGGTATTTTTCTTATTCTTCTTGTTCTTGCCATCGGGTTTTTGGGTAGACTGCACATAGTTTATCGCGGTGGCAGGAAGTGCAGTTGTTTTGGTAGAGGGCTCCACTATCATCTTGGTAATGTGACCACTGAGTTGTTTTACAGCAGCCCCAGAGGTTGCGCCGACAATCCCGTCAGCATGCGCTCCGGGGCGCTGAGTAGCGGAAACATTGGAGTTACGAGGGGCATTGGGGATTATGTTGTAAGGACTGTGAGACTGTGAATATATCAAATCTAAGTGTTGGGCACGATTTATGGATTGGTCTTCTGTGACCGTACCACCTAGAGTGACATCTCTAGTGATTTTCCAGAGTAAGGACTTGCAGAACCAGTCCGTTAAGAGAAAGTCTGGGAGGGGAGCTTTGACTAACCTCTACCTACATCTCCATTCATGTATATGATCGGAGATGTGGGTGGTGGTATCCTAACGAAATGAAGTGAGGAGCTTTGTCCCAGTCTCATAGTAGATGGGTGGCTGGAAGTGCTTTAGGAATTCCATCGCTAAAGCGTCGAAGGTGTTTACTGACGCACGTGGTAACTCAATATACCATTTAGCTGTGTTGCCAATGAGGGTGCGGAGAAAAAGACATAACCGGACACTTTCATTAACCATAGAGTTTGAAACACACCAAAGATGGTAGGTGGTGATATGGGTGCCCAGATCCTCCCCTTGTGTTCCTTCGAACGTAAGGATGTCCGTTGGGATCTTATGCAGGATCGACGACCATTGTAAGTTGTGATAGATGGGGTCGTTTGTTAGTTTGTATAATTCGGGTATATCCAATGTTGCCAAGAAAGGCAAAGAGTTTGGTGCCCCTGACTCAGACCATGGTGATGATGTATGACTTGAGGAGCCATGCGATCCTCCCATCATTTGACTCCCAATATTATACGTGGGTTGCTTGGTGTAGTAGTTGCCTTGAGGTATGGTGTTGTAGAGTGGAATTCCATGAGGATTTTAATACTGGGGTATAGAATTGCCCCCAGGATAAGCGGTGCCCCCTTGACTCATCTGATTATGTGAGTAGGGTGCCCCAATGGATTGGTTGGGACCTCCTTGAGGATTCTCGCCTGACACAGAACTAACCATTTGTCCTTAATTGACATAAGGAACACTCATGTCAATTAGCGATTGACCATGCATGCCTGAGAATGGAGGGGGAATGGTTATGTTCCCTACTAGTATGTGCATATTGGGAACCCCCCTAGGTATATGAATCTAGGGGTTTGAACTGTACAATGGCGGCCGACCATATTGCTGGTAGACGGGAACCGCGTCCATAGTGCTACATTGAGCGTTATAGGGAGAAATATATGTGGCACTTGTCGAAGGTATGCAGTTTGACACTAAAGGAGTGGAACTCAGCATCGGCTAGGTCCCGCTCATAGAGGGTGTCATGTGAGTAGTTGTACCTGGGACAAATGGGATAACAGGATTCACCATTACTAGTGTTGTGGTGACTGTCAACTGGGGAAGTGGTGGAGGACCAAAAGTGTCCCTAAAGTCCCACAACCCATGAGTCATCGATGGAATAGATGGAAATGTTCCAACTACTGAAGCAGGAAGTACAGGTATCGCCGGATCCAAGATTGGGTCCGATGGATTCGCAAGTGGAGGATTTAAAGTAGGAAGGAATCCTTCGGTAAAGAAATTCTTCGGCAAACTTGAATCGTCAGTTGTCCAAACAAATCCTGAGTGAGATCTGGGAGCCTGATTCCCTGAAGATGGGGAATCCGGTTCACTGGAGCTCGGCGGATCTTCCACAATGAGTGGAGGAAGTCCTAGCAATCGTCTAGATTGATGATGAGGGCCGGATGTAGCCATGGTGACCATTAATTTTTATCAGTAAATTTTATCATGATATTTGCTAAAGTCTCAAAAATGATAACACACGGGTGGCTAAAAATATAAAAAATACATTGAATGGATCAATCAACAAACAGAGGGAAATTGCTCTGTATGATAAGCATCAATCACCGGAGATGAAACCCAGTATATCAATGAATAATAGAGAAGGATGGCTAGATGTATGGTTACGATTACTCTAGAGCTTCGCCCAAACCTCAGATTGAAGGGACAAGTACTCTTGTGAAGACGAGAACCCTCCCAAAAACTGAAGATAGAGTATATCTGTCCATGTTAGGTACCAAGACAGCCTGTCCCAGTCACCTTTTGTAAGTCCCTAAAATTTTGGCCACTAAAGATACCTCAGATCCCAAACATTGCTTGGGGGGGGACATAGTCGTAGACAACATGTTGTGTGGGCAGGATACCTAAGTCCCCGACTCAGTTCCGAAATCCTCGAAGGGATCCCCAATACACAGAATACCCAAAGGATTTGTAAGAGAAGGCGGGCTACTTCATTTACAGTCTGATGTTGTCTCGTATTTTGCTCCACTTTTACTGGAGTGGTCCCGGTAGTATGAGTGCAGAAGGAAATTTTCTCTCTTTTAATGACACTAGTTTGGTTTTTGACTTTGGGCAGTTTACTCACATTTCTTAGCTGAAGATCGTAGCCTGCACTAATATTTGTTTTCTCAATAAAGAGATACTGATTGATTTTAGGTAAATTTTATATGTACTTGATTATTGTCTTCGGTAGGGGAGTTGACGTATGAAATGTGATGAGACTCAGACTTAATAAATCACGCACAAATCAATTCTTTAAAAAATTTTCAATTCGATGAAAACAAGCTGTATTCTACATATTCATATTCTTTCCATGTCTCTTAGTCATTTAACACATGCATAACCAAAAGAATTCTTTCCAATGTTTCTTAGCAACTACTTGAAACCAAAATAGAGCAACTTTTAACCAGTTAAACAGAAGGATGAATAAAAAATGTGGATCTTTCTTTCATAAAAAATGATTTTAAGAAAGAAAAATAAAACTTATTTCCTAAAAAAAATAAAATTAGGACACCAATTTTGCTAGTAAAATGTAGTTACAGATCTTATTTCAGTCCATGAGAAGGTTTCCTATCCCTTTTGGCTCATAGACACAGCTTGAAATCAAAGCTTTGAGAGACTAATGCTCTGTAATAGTGGCTACAGAGAGTTAATAGGTTCAATAACACTCCCTGTGAACAGGCATAGTGCTTTATAAAGCTTTGTGTAGCCTACTAACTTGCGTCAGTGTGGGAAATCAGTCAAAAAGAGGGTTTTCAAGATCTGATTCAGAGATGAATGTATGTAAGCAAGATGCACAAGATTCTTGGTGGGTCAAAAAGGGATTGGAGAAGTATAGGGAGCTCTTAGAAGGAGGAGACAACCGAGAAGAGTCTAGGTAAACCAGGAACTAGATGTATAGTCCCAGTGGAGTCGCCAATTCTGCTATGGGGTAAAATGCATGGTGTATGGGGAATGAAAATACCCTCAAAGGTCTTCTCGGGACCTTTGACAGACTGTATGATTATCTGGAACTGTCACAAAGTTACATGCATGTTCATAAACAATTACTAACTATTAAAGTATGAGAAGGAGATTACGTCAAACCTCCGTGTAGATTTGCTGGAGAGCACAAATGCAGCTAGGTGGAAGTCCCCTGAGCCGGGTCCAGATCAAGTCCTGCACAAAGAAGAGACAAGCGTAATCACAACATACAACTCTGATTACTAATACATGAATACATAAAGAACATGTAATTGCATACAACTAAGCTACTCATGCAAACAGTTATTAGACAAACAACTTAATGAATGATAGTATCGACACCATAGAGTAGATAGCACAACTGTAGTTCTGCATTAATATTGGAAGAGTGATTACAACCATCTGTTGCATCAGCCTTCCTCTACCCGTTAAACTTCTCTCTCTCTCTCCCTTCTTTCTCACTTCTGATGATATGAGACAATGCTCAACAGTCAAGTATGCTATCCTTTCAAATGCTCTGACCCCTTTCACAATAGCCCTAGCTTTGTTTATGTAGCAATTGAGTTAGGGTTTCCAAGTTCCTCCTTGAGTTCACTAGGGAAAAAGCAATGAACTTGCCATGATTTTTAGCTCTTTCCCATTTTCCTCCTTCTTTCGGATTAGAAATCCTCCAAATAGGTCAATTTTGGATATTTCCTTACTTTTCTTGAGTAATTTTAGGAACAAATATCTAGATATTTATGAGTCAATTCATTCCTTTGACCCTTGGAACTTCACCAAGTTTCACTAACGTCGTCCCCTGACTAGCAACTTGAGTTAGTAGGGTCACTAATGCACCCTTAGGCTTGGTAACAAGCTTTATAAAGCAGGTTGTTAGTGTACAACCAGTGTTAGTGTGGAATCAAGGCCTATAATTGTGGTCTTTGCTTCAGCTATCATGTCTTTCCCCTCTGAGTTGATGAGGAGGTCAATTTGTTGTATAACATATGCACAATTTGCCAAGGTGATACAACAGTTTCCCCTGCAAGTGATAGTTGTCCACCGGTGAACCATGGGTTAGTTTTGCATAAATCTCCTTAAATTCATCATCATTAGCATATTGTTTAGCATAACCTTCAAAAGATAACGAAGCATTATGCAAAATAACATAAGCAAAAATAGGAGGGCAAGATAGCATATTGGCCACTTTGTTGCTAGTGCCCTTCTTATACTTTATTACCAGATGAAACTGCTGCATAAAACCCATCCACCTGGAATGACGAGATTTCTACAACTTGGTCTGTGACTAAAGATACTACAAGGGCTGATGATCTATATGGATGATGGTCTCCTTGCCGATCAGGTAGTGTTTCCACTTTTTCACACTCTGGACCAAGGCATATAATTTCTTGTCATAAGTGGGATAATTTATCACAGCCTGAGAGAACTTCTCTGAATGGTAACATATCAGCTTCTTTTGATGCATTAGTACAGCTCCCATGGCATATCCATTGGTGTCTGTTTCGATCTCGAATGGCTCTTGGAGATCTGGTAAGGCCAACACCAATGTGGTGCTGATAGTTTCTTTAAATGTTTCAAAGGACTTCTGCTGCTTTCCTCCCCATTGAAAGACTTGCTTTACACTTGTCAATGTGTGTAAAGGTGCTGCAATAATAGAGAAATTGGAAATAAATCTCCTTAGATACTATACTACACCCAAAAAGCTGCGAACCTCGATTACACTAGTAGGCTTAGGCCAATTTACAATTGCTTCAACTTTCGAAGGATCAATTTTTAGTTGACCATGACCAACAATATGACCTAGGTAAAGCAAAGAGGTTTTCCCAAACTCACACTTTAACAATTTTACATAGAGTTTTTCATTTTTCAATACATTAAACACTTTCTTCACATGACATACATGTTCATTCCAACTTTTACTAAAGACAACGATATCATCTAGATATACAAGAACAAATTCATCAATGAAAGGCTTAAAGAGATCATTCATGACCCTCATGAAAGTGGTTGGAGTGTTGCAAAGTCTGAATGGCATCACCATCCGTTCAAACAACCCTTGTTTGGTCTTAAAGGCAGTTTTCCACACATCCTGCCCTGCAATTTGGACCTGGTGATAACCACTACACAAATCCAATTTGGTGAAATAGATAGCATTCTTTAACTGATCTAATAAGTCATCAATGCAAGGAAGAGGGTAACGATTTTTCACCATGATTTTGTTTAGTGCTCGATAATCCACGCACATTCTCCATGTGCCATCTTTCTTTGGCACTAAGATAATTGGTGAGCCGCATGGAGAAGTACTCGGTCTAATGACCCCTTGGTTCAATAGTTCATGCACCTGCTTTTTGATCTCCTCCATCTCAATGGTCGACATCCTGTACATGCCAATATTTGGTAAAGAAGCGTCATGTTGCAAATGGATCTCAAGTTGGATTTCCCTCTTCAAAGGTAATCCCTTAAGTTCCTGAAACATCTCATCATAGTTAGAAATTAATTCACATAATTCCTTTTTATGCACATGATCACAACCCTGGAAAGCATCAAATAATTATGCATCTTTTCCCCTTACAATCATAAGCATGCAACCCTTCCTGGAATTCACCAACCTCTTCATTTGTCCTGCACTTACAAGGCTGGCATTGATTTTAGTTTAATGAGCCCTTACAATATATTCTGCCCCATCTTTTGTGATTTGGTATTTGTTTTCATGACTGAAGAAGACTGCCTCTCTATCATATAGATATGGACTCCCTAACACCATGCCACAGATATCCAATGGTATCACATCAAGTTTTACCTCATCCACTAACTTAGAAGCAATCACAAATTTAACCTTACACTGCTTAGGTAAGGTTTTGGATGTGGTGTAGTTTCCAAACCTAGCTCCTTTACCAAGGACTCTAAAATTAAGTTTTCTTGGGATCCAGTATTAAATAGAGTTTCCACTTTTGTATGATTTATGATAACTCTAATATGAAATAGCTCAATTCTCTTTCGTTCATTAGGAAGAGACTCATCTATTGAACTAGTGCCTTCATGTGGTTTAGAATTAACATGAGGTGTAAGAGTACCTTTTGTTCTTGCTGTTGTGATCAATACTTCGTCTCCCGAATCAGATCCAAGGTCTTGCTGCATACTTGCCACTGTCTTCTACTTGCCTTTTCCTCCATACTTCTTTGGTCTCTTTTCCAAGTACTGTTTCCAACAATGATCGTCGTCATGACCTTCCTTTTGGTAGTGATTACAATAAGGTCTTTCTCCTTCATATTTCTTGGTTGATGTCATCCTCTTCTCCTTTCCTTTTCCTTTCACTTTGGGTTTTCCATTTGGAGGTTTGAAAGGTGGTTTCTTGAAATGATCATCTCTTTCATTTTTTCCCCTATTCTCAAGATGGATTGCCTTCGCACTTGCAGAGTCAATAGAAGTTGGTTCAAACAATAATAATGAATGTCTAAGATAGCTATGTAATGATCTAATACACTTAGTTACTACTTCAGATGAGTTAAGTGCAATGTCCAAATTAAGTGCCTGTTTTCTAAATTCCTCTGTAAAGCTTTGAACATCCTAACCTCTGCCTTGCCTTAAGTATTGCCAATCCATTAAGGCTTTTTGTTTGTAACCCAAGGGATAGAATTGTTCCTTTAATGCAAAAATGAAACTAGGCCATGAGGAAAGAAGGTTACCCACACTCTTACTGCTTCGAAATTTTCTCTCCCACCAAATGAGAGTGGTGATACTTAGCCGAAGAGAGACTAGCTGAATCTTTGCCTCGTCCTCATCGATCTGCTAAATCCTGCAGTAGATTTCAATCTGCCTAATCTAGTTATTAAGCTTTTTTTCATTACTTTCACCATTAAACATGGGAAGATCCAATTTGACGTCTAATTTAAAGAAAGGTTTCTTAGATGCATCCCTTGAATTTCTACGATTATGGTGATGAGATGAAGAATAACTTTCACTCATGGAAGGAGAAGGAGGGGGTTCTTCTAAACCATTTCCATGCACTGAACCTTGTTCTTTTAGATTTCTCTCTTTTGCTTTCTCCAGCCTTGAAAGCATCTGACCAACATTCTCTACCATTGCATAGAAGGTTTTGCAGAAATTGTGCTCCTCTTCATGACGAGCCTCTTCATCTGCCATGTTTCTCCTTCATTGTGCATGCCCCGCTTCGGGATTGAAAGACTTTAGTTTCCCTTCGCCTCTTCATAGCCTGTTTCTTGTTAGCATACAAACATGTAATTCACATCTGAAAAGACCTTCTCTAATACCACTTGATCCAAAATCTTTTGCTTATAGATGTGTTAAAAATTACATGCATAAATTGTAGCTTAACAGAGAAAACTTAATGTGCACATGAGACAAGAAGAGAAACACATAAAGCATGAAAGAAGACAACAAGACTTGATAACATAGTTCGTCCATCTTAGACTACGTCTTCGGGCCCTGCTCAATCAATGGGAAGGCCTTCATTCATTAAGTGGCATGAAAAATAAGAGTACAAGCATCAGTTACAAAAAAGAGTCTTATACCTCCATACTAAAAAATGACTGAAAAATGTAGAAATTTGATGGATAAACGGATAGTTCCATTGTGTTCGTGGCATCGAGAAGTGCTAAAACCATATAAAAATTGTCAAATTTTGACAAAATGAAAATTTTCCCCTCCTGCAAAATTTTGCCTCGAACTGCGCGCACTGCCTCTGCCTGAGCGCACTGAAAATTTGCATTTAAATAAAAATTGGGTGACAGATTTCCCAATAAAGCAGTTAGTGGAGTTGGTTGTGATGTAGTTTAATAGGGAGGAGGTTGGGAGGTCAAACCCAACCTCCTCCTTTTACATATAACAAATCCTGTTTTAAAATGTCAAAACATTTTTTTTTTTAACTTGAGGTTTGGTTGGGTCGTTGTTGGCTTGATGGGGCTTGACCTAGGTTCAGAAGTGATTTAGCCAAACAAATCCCGAAACTACCGACCCTTTCAGGAATAGTCCGTGGAGCGCGGACTGAAGTATCACGCGAGGTAGTATGGGAGGGTGCTGGAACTAGGTTTCTGCACCTTAGGGATGTCTTGATGAGATTTGGAGAGATTGCAAACCGATCCTATGGACCAGTGCAAATTTGCACAACTGTCTGACCTTCATGTAGCTCTACACAGAGCACCAAGGGCCGATATCTAGATCCCTTACCCTTACGGAGTTATTGTTATAGATCTGACTTAATTTTGTGGGCCTAGTTATCTTTATCAATTATTCAGTGCGCGCAACCATCAACTTGTAAAGAAATGCATAAACATATACCAGAAGCATAAATAACATATCTGCAAAAAGAGGCACAATATTCCAGAATCAACTTAGCTTTTATTAACTTGTTGTTCTAGTACAATCTAGTTCCACCCTGCGCACTCAGCTGCGGACTCTACCAGGCCTCTACACACACAACTACAGAGCCTCTTCCTACTATTACAACCCAAGACTCAGACTTACAGACTCAAAGCGAATATCACATACAGAACCCCATAATACTTAGAGCATACCAAAAGCTTACCTTCTACACTTAGAGCCTCGCTCTATTTATACATTCCCATGGTCCACAGACCATGGGCAGCCCGACACCATCTAGATTAAATTACAATATTTTAGGGCAGAATACCCTTTAACTTGACTTATTAAAATTCGAGCTCCACACAATTCGCAGAGCCTTTACAATACCATTACCCAAAATTGTGGGTTTTAAGCCCCAAAACCATTACGCGGGGGATCTGCTACCCAACAGTAGGGCACACCTGGGGCGGCCCACTCACTATACTTGCCTCCTTTTCAATGGCTGCACCCTCCATTCATGGCTATCGGTTTGTGTTGTTGGGTGTGGTTGGGTCCGTGCCCCAAGGGCCAGCCCACCACCCACTTTATACATAATGATGTCGGGTTGTGGGGTGGCGGGGTCATGGCCACCCACCCCATTTGTTGGTGCATTCTGTGGGAGGGGCCGAGGGTCGTGGTCCACCCATCCACCAATTTTTATGTGGTCTGGTTGAGGGGTGGCAAGGTTGGTGGCCCACCACCCTTTTTTTATATATTTTTTTGTTACATTAAAACAAAGTGTGCAATTTTGGAAATTCAGTTTTGGACTGAAGGAGTCTTTTTTGCTAGGCCACGATTTCACCCAGAATCTGGTTGGAGTTGGCCGGATTCCATCTGTTGGAAAAGTGCAAATTGTGTCCTTGTTAATCCTACCTAGTCATCAAAGTCAACCCAACTTTGACTACTTCTATCTCCTTCATCTGGAATCGGATTGGAGTGTCGTTCACACCATTGGAATCAGGGCGATGAGCACTTCGATCGGATGTCAAGTTGATTGCCTTTCCATCAGTCTGAAATTTGAGCTTTTTCCATGCCACTGTGTCTGAAGATCCACCTGGACGAATCAGGGAGGATAGTGTAAACATAACCTGACTGAGCATATATGCGATCATATATTAAGGCTATCTAGAGAGCTTCTTCCTCTGTCTAAGGGAAGTGAGAGGTGACATATTTACCTATGTGTGCTAAAATACTATCAGTGGTATGAGATTCCCCCATTGCGTTAGTAGCACCAGGACTAAGAAGATTAGGGAGGATAGTGTAAACATAACTTGACTAAGCATATATGCGATCATATATTAAGGCTATCTAGAGAGCTTCTTCCTTAGTCTAAGGGAAGTGAGGGGTGACATATTTACCTATGTGTGCTAAAATAGTTCTTAGAAACAAATCCATGTATACATGGTCTTCAAACTCAAGGGCTCTACATATGCTCATCCTTCTGCCTCATTCTTGAACATGGTCAGAAAGGCGGGTGGAAAAATTTTGACGAAAATAGTTCAAGAGTTCAGTGTCTATGTCATATCGGAGAGGTAATTGGAAATACGAGAGGAAAATTTGGTGAGAGTCATAAAGGTGGAATGGGAGGCATGTGGTTGGTCCAATTACCATTTTGCATCATCTCTAATTACGATGCGTTGGAAAAGTTGAATATGAATGGAGTCTTCAGTAATGGAATTTAATGAGCATCACATGTGAAAAGAGAGAACTTGATTTGTGGGGTCTTCGCTAGGATTACCTTCGAACTTGGGGATGCCAGAAGGAAGATTCGTATGCATAGGAGGCCAATTTTGGTTATGGAGAAGAGGATTGTTGATGAGATGGATGAAATTAGGGAGTCTCAAACCAACCATATAAGGAAGCAAGGGAGTGGTAGTGGCCATACTAGTAAAGGTTTCATCTTTGGGGTTACCTTGGTTACCACCTTGTTTACCACCTGGATTTCCACTTCCCAAATTGGTGCCTGACATGGAGGTGGCATGGGGTTGGGAAGATGTGGAATCATAGGAGGATTTGGAAGAATAAGAAGAACTAGAGTCATTATGGGGACTCAATGGATGACTAGGAGGATGGGAATGAAGTCGACGAGAGAGAGTAAGATGTCCTAAAGGAAACAAGGGTCAAATGCGACAAAGTCTCCATGACAAATGCCTAGGGGGTGAAATGGTGTCAAGACAAAGATGACTCAATAGACTAAAGGGTGATGATAGGAGAAAAGAGTAACAAACAAGAAGAAAACACCTAATGTATTGGTGCCAAGAGTAAACTAACTATAATGAAATGATACTCTAATTCAAGTAAACACATCATATCAAAGGAAAAATGACCTCTAGCCTAAAAGTGGTCTAAATACTCAAACAAGTCCTAGATCTATGGTTCTAGCTGACCTTCCAAGAGACTTTTTACTTGATGGAATATCATCCCCAAAAGTAGAGCTATCATGAGAAAGGTGGGGTAAAGGACCAACTGCTTTCCCATAGCCAGTCATATAGGGTGTTTCCCTAGGATTGGTCACTAAGGTTACCTTTTTCCCACAATAGTTTTCGAGTATTTAGCTTCTTGGTGATCAACCATGGTATGAAATTACCTACCACGGGTTGGGTAGCCCCAAGGAGAACCACTCGCACTATGATCTAGCATAACACCCTCTGAATTTGGTTTCTTACGCACTCTGGCTTTGGACCGTGGGATGGTGAAGGATTTTAATCTCCTTAATATGTCAAATTTCTATGTCTCAATGTAAGTAATCATTGGGTGTTATTGGAAGCTGATCCCATTGATCTTACACCTAACTACAAAGATTCTTTTGCCCCTAGTGCCCAAGTGGTATTAATCTATGTGAGTTGAATTATTAAGGTGTAGTGTTTCATGTCTTGGGTTGATGGGTTTCACTGAGCTCTTATTTTCTTAGGGTGTGTGTGTGTGACAAAGTGTCAAGTAGATGATTTAATTGAGCATGTTTTGATGATGTCAAAGATACTGAAAATAAAAGTGCATAAAGTGTAACTAATATTGAAAATAAATAGTAAATTGAAGCACACAACCCCCCACCCAAGAAGGAAATCAAGAAGTAAGAGGAAAGGGGAAAACCAAGCAACTCAAGGGCACACAAAATGGAGAATATCTAATGTCTAGGGGTTTGGGATATAGAGGTAACAATCTGCTTAAAATGGAGCAAAAACCAGCAAAAAATAGAGGTGAAAATGCTAGAAAATGGCGAGAAATAGGATGAAAAAACAAGGATGCACAAGGGCATCCTATAGAGGCAAGCCCACACTACATTCTAAAGGGAATAAACTACTGCCTAATGGGACTATAAAAACTTGCCAAAAGGGCTGAAAAATAGTGGCTGAAACTACTGCACACTAGACTCCTCAACACAACAATTCTCTTCCCAGGGGGATTTTTCCTTCCATAAATGCTTCACTTAAGTCACTGGTGAAAAGTGATGCTAACAACAAAATATGGTTGTTTATGCTTCATATATGTAATGAAAAATAAATAAAAGCAATGTAGCAAAAGATCATATGCAACCCAAAAAATATAACAACAAAAAAAGAAAGTGTAACAACCCAATGGATCATATAAATAAGAAAATTGTATTAATGTAACTAAAAAACCTAGTGGGGATAATTTACATACTTGGTTCTATAGATCCCCCTCTGTGGGATGGGTCCTTTTGATTTTCTTGTACTTCAGTGATCTGTTTGTCTCTATCAACCTACAATGGGCAAAAAACAAACAATAATAGCTTGAACTCGAGTGGAAGCTCAAATGTGATAAGATGATAGTGGTAACAATTAGAATGATCAAGGTGAAGAATGAATGGAAAAACCCTCTACTTATAACAAAGTATTGAGCTAAATTAGGAATTAGACAATAATAAAATATTATTGACCAAATCAAAATCTAACATTGGGAATACTTTATTATATTTTTTGGAGAGGGAAAAGATATTCAAAATGGTTAAATATATTTATTTAGAAAGTGGTTGAAATAATTAACAAATAAAAATGATTTATTAATCACTTTGTGAGAATTAAGAAAGAAGTAATTATTAAATAGTGGTTTAATAATTATCTCATAAGGAAAATATGGAATAAATAAGGAATAATAAATAAATAGTGATTCTTTAAATATTCCAAGGTGATTAAGTCAAAATTAATTAATAAGTAATTATCGAATAGTGATTTAATATTTATTTCTAGAAAAAACAAATCAATAATGGTTTATTCAATTATTCTAATGGGGTTTTTGAATTTTAATGAGAAGTAATTTAGGAAAAATGGTTTACTAAATTATTTCCCATGATGAAAGTGGTTTTACCATAGTAAAATTAATCCTACATGGTGTATTCTGATCCACCTAGTAAGAATGGCTAGGTGATCATTTTTGGGTGATAACACTACTAATGTAAATGATTCAGTTGATGATGAGAAGAAACCAGAAAATTATGAACCTAAATGTATAAATATTAATGATTTTCTATTGAGTTACAATTTAGATGATTCATATTTTGGTCATGCTGAAGTGCCTAGTGAAGATGAGAATGATATTAAGGTTCTTAGAGATGATATTTCTAGGCTGACAGTTTCATGCAAGGAACAAGAAAAATTATTGCAGATTTGTGATGATAAGGAGGACAAGCTCAAGGAAGATATTGTTAGCTTAAATATTAAGTTGGTAGAATCAGAAAGAGTTGAGGAAGGTATGAGGAAGAAGTACCAAGAGAAGGAAGATCAGTGTAAGCGATTAGAAGCTGAAGTGATGTCCTTGAGAAAGCAGTGGAAGATCGACAATAATATCGTGGCCTTGGATAGTTTGCTTGAGATCCAAATATCCCCATTGGATAAATCTAGTCTTGGATTTCAAAAATGTGAATCCAGTTTGCATGTAGGAAAAAACACCAAAGTAGAACCAAAAGAACCTATAGAAAACAATATCAACAGCTAAGGAGATTGGCCAACATGTATAATAGTTCCTTTTATGGTTATTATTATTCATGTAACCTGTTTGGCCATAAGGAAACTAATTGCAGACCTAACTAATGGAGGAGAAGCACATTGCATGCAAGGTATAGATCTGACATGAGCAACGAGATATTTGATCCTCTTGGTTCATATCTTGGCCATGTGGAGTATTACACATGTCATAATTTTTTCCATATGGCAAGAGACTATTTACTGCCCCGTTATTCAAGGAAAATTTGGAAAAAGAAACAAAAGCAAATACCACCTAGTAGAAAGAAAGTGAAGGAAGAAAAAAATCATGCAAAGACCGTGTGGAGAAAGAAGGAGAAACAACTCTTAAAGTAGTGAAGAGAATCCCCTCATGTAGTCCATGATTATTTCTTGCATATTTATCATAGGATTGCAAAATTCATGAGAGGTGCATAACCTCAAGGGGAGCGTATCGTAGTAGTATGGTAGCTTTATGAGTACAAATTTTTGCAACAACATATGATGAGTTCTTTTGAGCCTCGTGCACATTTAGGTTCACAAGATCATCCTTTATATTGGAGGTATATTGAGCTTAGGGGGAGTTTGCATGGTATGATATTTGCAAGGAATTTTTAACTTTTGTTCATCACTTTCACTTAGTTATTTGTAGTAGTTGTATACATGTTTTCCTCGATGAAATGGATACATTTTTCAGTCACATATATGTTTTTGGTTTCCACTAATAGTTGATTGAAAAGATGTGTAGCCATGCATATAATGTGATCATTTCTTCAACTGTGTATAGAGATGACATGAGACATGGACCAACCATGTATGGGGTATCTCATGATGATAATTGCAGCCATGTAATTTCTATTGTATCATCATTTGATGTTGATTGAGAGTCTGGTCCTTATTTTGTTGAGTCATCATGGTGTTAGGCATGTCTTGGAGTAGTTTCATGAGTCTATTTTGCAACCACTTATATGGGATAATGTTGATGTAAAAATAATGACATGTCATTGAGTCATTGGTCCATAGGAGATGATCATAGCAGTAATATGTTGCATTGATATATTCCTGTAAAATGCTCATGGAGCCATGTACTTTTATTGTACTTATAATTAGGTCATTTAGTCATGAGTCCTTAGGTCATGCGATGGTCCTATGAGAGTATGTATGAGGTTTTATGTCATTTATACAACCATGTATTTATCAATATATATGTCATATAGTCATCGTCATGTGGAATCTTGGTCCATATAGTTCTTCTATTTGTCGAAAGGAATCATTGTTTGCAGTGGAATCAGGGAATTACAACTTGGAGATGGAACGTGTTTAGGGGGAGCATTATTTGTTCTTGTTTACTTAAACCATACATTATTGGCATTATGATCTGATTGGAGGTTTTCATGATGTGTCTCATGCTATGTTGTGATAGATGGGGTTCTTAGCCTCATGTTATGTTCATAGATGTTTGTTAGTTGTTGCTATATAGTTGTTATGGAGAGTGATGGGTTGATGCTCATGTGCACATTATTGCATGTTATGGTTCATTATGATGCTATTCATTGGTGCTTGTATGGTTGCCTTATGTTTACATATTTATGTTTCTTCTAGAGGTTGTTAGTTTCTGTGTGCTCTGGATGATGATTGGTTATATATGTTACTTTTTGTTGATATGGAGAGTATGATCATTGGTTGATATGCATAATTTTTCAGCCATGTAGAGATCAATTACTCTAGTGCTTATGCTTTAGTTCTTTCTTCCTTATCAGATGGAGTTTCTCCTTTTACATTAATGTTAAAGGGGGAGTGATAGAGGAGATTGGTATGGAGGTTGTGTGTGGTTTCCATCAATTCCAAAAGGGGAGATCGTTGGCATTATGGTGTGAATGGTTCTAGCTAGTTGATGTTGGCATTGGTTCATGACAGCGGATAGCTCATGTTGGCATTGATGTCAACCCTATGTAACCTAGTTGATGTATGGATGCATTCATTGTAGCATGGTTGCAGTTGGTTCAGTTGACATTGAGATGGTTATGTTGGCATTGATATCAACCCTTGATGTTAGCCTTGATGATGTGGCTTGTTGGTATGACGGTGTTCATGGAGGTTTCTTTTGTGATTGTATGTTTTGGCATGTGCATTGATTTCAATCTTGTGATGACTTATTAAGTATTGATTGGAGGCATTGGAAATTTTTCTACGGGTGGATGATGTAGATCTACATGTGATGGAGATGGTGGCTCGTGTCATTCATATTGTTGAGATGGCACACTAGTTTTATTTGTCATACTAAGTCTTCATATATGCTCATGGAGATGACTTGTTGTAGCAGTGTTTTTTCCTCATGATGATGATGATGATGATGATGATGTTACAGAGGTGTTACAAGTTTTTCATATGTGTTGCAATTTGAATAGGTGGTTGAGGAGATTTGAGGAATTGTTGGCACTCATGCTGACCCTTGTTTGCTGTTTTTTTAGCACTTAGAAAGTTTCTCTTGGATGTAACAAAAAAATATCTAAGGTAACCTTTACAAACCAATATTACAGATTGAATGCTATCACCTTCAATCTAGAGAGGGATCTCTCTGACAACCTAATCATTAAATTAGCAATTGTCTATACATTCACACAATGGCTAGATCTTCAATTGAGTTGTATTGAAATAGGGTTTGGTTGGGCATGAGGGAGATAGTCCATTGGGAAGTGGAGTCAACAAGCTAAGGTTTAAGGAAGGTTACCAAGATACTAGTTCTATGATCAAGGATTAACAAAGGCAAGGTAGATGGCACATATTATACATTTCATGTCATTTTTGTAGATGAAAGAGGAAAATAGAAAAAAATCCACTACAGTAGGGCATAGGAGATGAATCCTAAAGTAGCTTTAGAATATAGGAGTGCAAATATTTGAATCTATGAGACAAAGCATCAAAACCAAGGACAAATTTTGTAACATTTATGCTCATTCAAATAATAGAAGACAATACATTCAAATGATATTACAAAGGGAGAAACACATAAACATGTAGATAATATAGACTAAGAGAGACCATCAAATGAATCTTTGTGTCAATGATCAAAATATTTTGATCTTGGCAAAATGTAAATTAATAAAGCTTTCAAAACACACATATAATAACTATATTTTCATCAAAATCCAACCTCTTTTTCTCCTTTATAATGTATAATATAGGGAAAATAAATAAAAGATCATATCCACAAAGTCTGGTAGCAATAATTAAAAAATATTTACAATATCTTAGAGTTTAATTAACAAAACATAATCAAAATCCTATCATTTCAACCATTTGGATCTCTATTTAGCACATAACATTAGCCAGAGTATCTTGTGAAACTGTTGCACGTATCTCCTGCTATTCTTTTAGAACAAGGATGAGTCGTAGTTTTTTTCTAAGATCTGGAATTTTTCACTCCCTTGTAGGCTTGATATCTAGAACTGCAACTCATGTTCCCTCTTGGTATAAAAACTGGTACATGAACTCATAAAATCTATTGAAACTGTGCAACTACCCTTTGTAACTGCTTTCTCCTTTTAAGGCTCTCTTTCCCTATGCTGACTTGTATTATCTACACTCCCTCAAACACAAAACCCTTGACATATTACCATAAAATATAAAAAATAAACTAATTGTCAAAAAGATTAAAATGGAGCAGGTAAAAATGTTGAGATATAACAAGGGTTTGTTCAACAAAATTAGGGTTTTGTATATTTCTATTTTAATGAGGTAAATTGATCATTCCTCCATAGCTTCTGTAGCCTAAGAATGAGATCTAACTTTTCTTCGCTTCTTGTCATCCTTCTGGTAGCTTTCAACATTTTCTTTCCAGCCTTTAGGGTTTCTTTCCCTTATATGTTTGCATACTCTATTTTCCTTTGTTTGGTGGCCTTCTTTCTACTCTTTGAAAATTGAAAAATCTTCTCATCTTCATCAAGAATCACTATCGCCTTCATCTTAGGGTTGATTTTTTCCTTTAAACTCAGTCTTAATTTTTTTATAGGGTGAGTGTGAAGTTTTATGCAGTAAACCTTAGGCTATGTTTCTATTTCTTCAACCCTTATTTCTATTTTTTATTTCCCTTTCTCGTTTTTTGTTGTTGTGTGCTTTGCCTCTTCTTCTTCCAGCATCAAATTGTGTTGTCTTCTTGTTCTCCTCTCATATACCCTAACCTCTCGTTCCTTTACAAGGTTTTCAACATGTTCTTCAACAGGGATATGACTAGGCTCTCCCTTTGTTTCCTGAGCTAGGGTTTGGACAGAAAATTGATTTTGGCCTCTACTTGGTCTTCTGAGTGCAGGTCATCTCATGTTTCTCTGTATCAGTTGTTCCACCTTCTTATTCAACTCATGAGTATATAGTATTTTTATCAGGCCATGATGACAAATCTCTTGAGGTTGTAGCTCAATCTGGTTCTAGCATTGGTAGACATCTTTAGCAAACTTTGATGAAGAAAATAGGGAAAATTCATCTTACTAAAACATACTAAATGACATAAGAACCTCATGTAATAAAAATAATATTTAGAGTACCTTCCTTCATAAGTGAAGAAGAGATGCACAATCCTGAGAGCGTTAGACTATTTAGGCTTCAACATATTCTGGAGGACTCCAAAGTTCCATTCTTGATTCTGACAGTCTTCCTTCAAGAAAAAATTTAAGTCCACATTTTGTAATCTATACTTTTTAAATATATTTCACCCTCAATAGGAAAACTCGTGGCCTCTACAATGGATTCCTTGGTGAGTGGAAACTGTAGGGTTATAATTCGTGTTGTACTTCCACCAAAAGAGTATATGAATTGTTGACACCAACTCAAATTGTGTCTATTGAAGTGTTGCAACACTAATTCCCAACCTGCATTTCGGAATGGAGACAACAGTTTTGGATAACTTCAAAGTACATCCCATCGGGCTCAAAATGATTCACATGTCTTGATCTTCCCATCTTTGAAATGTGTCTTACACTGCAAATAATTTCACACCCTTGAATCTCGTTGGTCGGACGTTGCAAAATGCTCTAAAACCTCCCTGTGCACTGTAAAACATTTATGGGTTGGATGGAAATTATCATTTTAGGGAAAACTCAGAATTTAGGATTTGAGTTCAAACTTCCTTCTTGGGCTTTAAAATGTAGCTAGCTATCCAATCAAGAAGAAAAATGGATGTGGACTTGTGAAAATCCACTTAGACACTTGAAATGATTGGGTTGGCAACTAAAAAACCTAATTTTTAATTATTTCAGTGAGCGCTATGAAAATATTTTGAATTGTCAATTGTAGGCTTGTGATAGCCTAATTTCACTTCAAAAAACTTAGGGAAAGCTTATGGTTAGGTGAAATGAATTGATTTGACATTTCCCTAGGCTTATATAGAAATTTACACAAAAAAAAATTATAGGTCATTTTCATAACCATGACTTTGCATAATGAACTGATAAATATTTCCTTTGGACCTTTTAGGGAAAGGTGCAAACCTGATGCTAACAAGTTTCTAGGTCAACATGGCAATGACAATTAGGATGCTTGTTTGATCCATTTTCCAAGGTGTCAATGGTTGTAACAAAGTTTTGGAGGCATGTTCAAGAGCTGGAAAAGGTGACTAAAAAACTTGTAGAGGTTCTGGGCTGAAGTGTTATGGTTTTCTTTAGGATTTTCCCCAATATCTCCCATGCAGACTTGTGCATATGTTTGAAAGGATCCAACTCTTGGAAGACAAGCTTGTGCATGCAGTTGCAACCCAAATTAGCTATTTCTTTTGCGTGCGGTTGAACTTTCACGAAAATTTCTCTAGATTCCTTGCACAAATTAGATGTAATTTGGAAATGAAATTCCCAAAGGCTTCTATATTATGTTGTAAGGGTTGGGAATGGTTTGAAAAATTCCTAAAATGATGTGAACACTTTTAGTGCACAAGTAGTGGTGATAGTGGATTGATTTCATTAATTTTGTGCACTCTTGATCCTAGCCCAAATACTAATTCCACCTAGCACATTCTATATACACCATTTTGGAGCTAAGTATTGATTGAGTGATTGAGTATGTGAGTGAGAAGGATGCATAGAAGTAGAGGAATGCTTCAGACCTAGTGTAGAGCATAGATGCTTTAGTGTATGAGCTCTAATGGTAGCAGAATGAGCATGTATTCTTGTTGAAGTAGTGTTTTGATTAAAAACTTTAGATTACAAATTAGAGAAGTAGAGAATTGTAGAATAAGTGTTGGTAATGATGGAGAGATTGGTATATCTCCATATTTGAGACTCTCACTTTTTTTTTGCATGTGCTGCTAGTGCATTTGGAACATATCCAGTGTGTTGTATGTTACTAATTGTATTATGTTTAAATTAAATATTGGAGTGAGGGCTTGATATTATGGTTGAGTGTGAGATTTGTTTTAACTGATGGTGATTTGTTATTCTGATTTGATGGTTGTATTTTTGCCACTATTTTACTTATGTGGAGAGCATACTTCTTGTGATATGTTTTATTTCTTGATGGTGACTAGTTGCAGGATATCGTATTTCAGAGATGAATTGGTTTGAGTAGAAAGTCTTGGGATCCGTTATGAAAATAGATCAAATGAGGTCTGGCTAGAGTAGATGAGTAGTGACTTCATGGGTGTGGAGCAGTGATTGCAAAGTTTTTACGAAAGGAACCGTTTCTCCACCCAACTAGAGTTGGATAGTCTAATCAGAGTTGGGTGAGGATCGTTGATCGTGGTGCCTTTCAATGGATGGTAATCTGTAGATCCGTGTGAGAACATAGTCTTATGAGTTGATTAGTAGAATTGAGTCTCCTAGCTTATTGATGTTGACTTATTGTATATTAGGTTGAGTCTCCTTGTTGATGGGACTCAATAAATATATGTAAAAGACATATTTTTCTTAATAGAAGATTTAGAGAAGTGAACCACAAAGGAAAGGGTTGTTTTTTTCCTGGTGAAGAGTATTCCAACAAATATTTTGTGTCTCTTGTGTGATGTTTTTATGGGTTTTCTTTGATGGTTTTGTTGTGCATTGTTTCTCTCATGGTTGTTTGATTTTATGGCCATTCAATCGGTCATAATTAGTGTCTTATCAGTTGAAATTTCATGTGACCAATGCCTAGAATCCTCTCAAGGATGAGCAAGCGAGGTTCTACATGTCCACATACTTACCGAATGAAATTTGTGCCCAACAATAGTTTCCTAGCATGAGATATACATGGACACCAAAAGATATTACCATCAATATTTATTCCAAGTTTCTTTCCGACTATAGCTACCAAGGAGTAATGGCAAGGTTGACTGGCCATTTCATCATCCCATTGTACAAACTAATATTTGAGCAGGATCCACCTTGAATGTCCCAATAAGATATGGAGATGATACTTAACATTGCATATTTGTATGCCTCACCTAGTGGCACCTTCATCAGAGTGTTTGGTGGAGAGAAGCCTCCACATATTCTACCGATGTATGCCACAAACAAGCTAGTTATGCAAGAGGTCTCATATCACCTCTCCATAGGGTTATCATCAGGACTGCATAGGAAAATGAAGGCACCATGGCCCACCCTTCATTTCCGGATCAGATTGTATGAGATCAAGAGCTTGTAAGATGTTGATGTTGAAATTAAGGAGATATTGAAGTTCGATTTTAGCACCAAAGACTTAAATCTATATGATCCCCATGGTATTTACAAGAACCATTGTGTGAAGGTGTATTATCCATGGATCCATGAGAAAGTTTGATTTTAGCACCAAAGACTTCAATCTATATGATCCCCATGGTATTTACAAGAACCATTATGTGAAGGTGTATTATCCATGGATCCACGGGACATTCCACTCGCATGAGTAGGATCCTTGGAGATATTATTACAATAACTTCAAGCTCCACAAGCAAGTCAGTATAGCCACAACTTGGAAGACTTCTCTGCAAGTAGCAGTAGCATAGGAAGAAACAACAACACTAGCAATAAATAGCAATCTGGTGTAGGACAAAGGAAATAGGAAGATTGTCGAGAAGATGAGAGCATATCCTATCACAGAGAAAGAATATTTGGTTGTGGAGGCAAAGAGGCAGCAACGGATAAAGAGGGAAAAGCAAAGGAAGAAAGAAAATAAAAGGCTAGAGGATGCAGAATAGAAGTTGCAGGAAATAGAGAAGAAGTTGAAGGAAGAGAAAGAGTTGAGAAGGAGAGAAAGGGAAGAGAAGTAGAAATGTGAGGAAGAATAAAGGTAAGGCACGATCACATAGAAAGTAGCACCCATACAGGTTGAGGAGTCAGAACAACCAAAAGCTGAAGAAGAGGGTGAATAGATGCAGGATCGGGATCTTCCTCACTAGATTGAGCAATTGATTGTAGTGATGGACATGGAGTTGGTGGATGAGACATACAATGAAGACACCAAACCTAATTCCAAGAGCACCCGAGGTCGCCTCTCAGTCTCCTCCACCTTCAGTGTCAAAACCAGTCCTGAGAGAGTAAGGAGAGGTTGTTCTCCTTGATGATGATCTGATTATGGATGTGAACAATCTATCATTTGATGAGTTGCAGAAGAAGATTGTAAAAATGTAGAGAAAACACTTTGTAGGTTTTAACCCCGTACAGAAATTACCTGCATACGAATTCTAAATCACAGGAAAAATAAAAATGCGAGAGCATAACACATAAAACACATATACACAGAGATTTCCCACTGG
Source organism: Pinus taeda (assembly GCA_000404065.3). Classification (NCBI taxonomy): domain Eukaryota; kingdom Viridiplantae; phylum Streptophyta; class Pinopsida; order Pinales; family Pinaceae; genus Pinus; species Pinus taeda. The sequence goes on along the minus strand of APFE031048928.1, from coordinate 152,737 downwards.
ATCCCAAAACCGGGACTACCAGCTTTATGTTCCTTTCAATGTTACAATACATATTTATACATGTCGAAGCATCCAATACCATGGACCAAAAACCATCGCGTCGAAAACCATGGACCGAAAACCATCGCGTCCAAAACAAAAAACATGTGCAAAATCATGCACAAAACCATAGGTGGGTCCGCCCAACCTAACATAGGGTCCAAAACCAAAATTTTCCGGGGCGCTGCCCCAGACCCCATAAAGTGGGGTTACGGGTACCCCTCAAACCCCTATTAACTATGTGGAAAGAATATAACACAACCCAACAATCTCCCACTTGTTGTTTTCTTTCCACAGGGGGCCACATGAGAGCTTAGTCATTTTTTCAGCCCTGAAACACCCATTATTTCTCTACACCAAGAGAACTTCTTAGAGCTAACACATTTTGTCAATGCATCTGCAGTATTCTTCAAAGTGTCCACCTTTACCAGCAACACCTTTTTGTCTTCTATCATATCCCTCACAAAGTGATACTGAACATCAATGTGCTTTGTCTTTGAATGATAAGCAGGGTTCTTTGCCAAGAAAATTGCACTTTGGCTGTCACAGTCTATCCTTATAGCTTCCTGTACTAACCCCATACTTGAACACAATCTTTGCAACCAAACTACTTCCTTGCTTGCATGAGTGGCTGCCATGTATTCTACCTTTGTATTTGATAGTGCCACTACAAATTGTTTCTTACTCATCCAACTAATTTCACCTCCAAATAGGTTAAACACATACCCACTTGTAGATCTTCTCTGATCCAGATCTCGAGCCTAGTCTGCATCAACAAAGCTACGAATATCCAACACTCTGTCCAATCTTGGTCTTCCTTGATAGCACAAACCATAATCACTAGTACCACGCAAATACCTAAAAACTCGTTTCACTGTTGTCCAATGCTCCTTTACTAGTTTTGACATAAACCTGCTTAATACTCCCACTGCATGGGCAATGTTTGGTCTAGTACATACCATTGCATACATCAGGCTATTGACTGCACTTGCATATGGAACATGGGACATGTCCTCTTCCTCTTCTTGTGTCATGGGATACGTTTCAGCAGATAGCCTCACACCTACAGGAATAGGAACCTTCACCGGTTTACTATCCTGCATATGAAACCTCTGCAGTATTGTCTCGACATACTTCCTCTGGTTTAACCAGAGCTTCCTCTTTGCCTGATCTCTTTTAATTTCCATGCCCAAAATATAGTTTACAGCACCAAGATCTTTCATGTCGAATTTGGAGGACAATTGGGTCTTCAAATCTTGGATAACTTATTTGTCATTTCCAACCAGCAACATATCATCCACATACAAGACCAGATAAATAACACAGTGACCAATTAATTTAAAATACACACAATGATCTGCTTTGATTCTGGTGAAGCCAAGTACCCTTATAAATGTATCAAATTTCTGATACCACATCCTTGGTGACTGTTTTAACCCATACAAAGACTTATTTAACTTGCATACCAGTGCTTTCTTACCCTTCGCTGCAAAGCCTTCAGGTTGCTTCATATAGATTTCCTCTTCCAGATCCCCTCAAAGAAATGTTGTCTTCACATCCATCTGTTCTACCTCAAAATCAAAAGCAGCAGCAACAGATAAAAGTAATCTAAAAGAAGTGACCTTGGCAACAGGATACATATATCACCAAAATCAATTCCCGATACCTCGGAATAACCTTTTGCTACCAACCAAGCTTTGTATTTCTCCTCTTTTCCTTCTACATTTGTCTTCTTTTTTAACACCCATTTGCTGCCAATGGGTTTCCTTCCAGCCAACAAATCCACCAGATCCCAAGCCTCATTTTTGTGCAAAGATGCCATTTCATCAACCATGGCCTCTTTCCAGAGTTTTCCATCCTCTGAATCTACTGCTTCCTTCTTAATTCTGGGATCATCGTCAGTAATAAATAAAGCAAAATTTGAACAGAAATCATATGGACTATACCTTTCAGGTTGCCTTCTTTCTCAAACTGATCTTCTCACAGCCGGAGTTTGTGGCTCTTCATCTTCTGATTCCTCCTCTGCTATAGAGTCTGATTCTTCCTCCTTTAGCTCAAACTTTATCTTCTCAGGTTCCTTTCATTGGACTTCATGTTTAATAACGTCTTTCACCTCTCTAAACACCACATCTCGGCTGTACACAAGTTTCCGTGTGACTAGGTTCCAAAGTTTATAACCCTTTAAACCATCCTTATACCAAATAAAGACGCACTTTTCAGATTTACTATCCAATTTGGTTCGTTTCTCCTGTGGAACGTGTACATATGCATCACATCTAAATACCCTCAGATGTGAAAGAGAGGGTTTCTTACCAGTCCATACCTGTTGTGGAGTCTTATCCTCCAACGTTGATGAAGGTGCCCTGTTGACTAGGTAACATGCAGTATCCACCGCCTCTGCCCAAAATTCTTGTCCTAACCCAGCACCACTGAGCATGCTTCTTGACCTTTCCATCAACGTCTTATTCATTCTTTCTGCAACTCTATTTTGCTGAGGTGTATATGGAGTAGTCTTCTGCCGTTCTATACCACACTTCTTAGTGAATTCTTCAAATTCCTTACTGCAAAACTCTCCACTGTTATCTGTCCTCAACACCTTTATCTTCTTCTCTATCTGGTTTTCCACCAGAGCCTTAAATTCTTTAAACCTGTCAAAGACTTTAGATTTCTTCTTAAGGAAATATATCCATGTATTCCTTGAAAAGTCATCTATAAATGATACATAGTACACAGAATTACCCATTGATGGAACTTTCACAGGTCCAAACACATCACTGTGCACAAGCTCTAATATTCGTTTCGTCCTCTTACCACCAGAGGGGAAACTCACCCGATTCTGCTTCCCATATACACAATTTTCACAGAAATCAAAATCCAGAGAGATATTACTCATACCTTCTACCATATGTTTACCATGAAGTATTCGAAAGCCCTTCTCTCCAATATGTCCAAGCCTTTGATGCCACAACATGGTCTTCTCTCCAGAGACCACTAGATTTTCTTCTCCACTTTCAAGAACCACAGAACTATTGCACCCATCAATAACAGTGCTACCTTGTACCTTGTACAGAGTTCCAATCTGAACTCCTCGCATCAATACCAGTGCTCCCTGAACCATCTTGCAGGTATCCTTCTCGAACACTATTTTTACACCTGCATCATCTAGCTTGCTAACAGAAATCATATTTCTGGCTAATGCAGGAATATGTAGAACACCTGGAAGCGTTCTAACCCTTCCACCTTGCAACTTCAACTTTACTTTTCCACGACAATTGATTCTAGCCTTCCTGTCATCCCTCAAAAAGACATCACCACCATCATATTTCTCATACTTGCAGAACCACTCTCTATGAGGAGTGAAGTGAAAGCATGCACCTGAGTCAATCAACCATGCCTCATGATCTACATGTGCACTTGAAGAAGCCAAGTACACATCCCCACCTTCATCTGAGGTGGTTTTTGCCTCTGCAGAAGAAGCCTCATTAGATCCCTTTCCTTTGTCAGAAGCTTTAGATTTACAGTCCCTTTTGTAGTCCCCTTCCTTTCCACATTTCCAGCACACCACCTTTACAGGTTTTCCTAGAGATTTAGATCTCCCTTTAGATTTAGATCTTCCACTTGATGACTTATTTTTGTTTATGTTCTAGGGCCGCCCTCATATAGACAAGGAATCGCCATTTTGGCTCTCCATATTTTTCCGTCTCATCTCCTCCATTAGCAAGGATGAGACTATTTCATCAAAATGCAAGGCAGTTGCATTGCTACCTATTGCAATAATAAAACTATCCCACGAATCTGGTAGAGAACACAACAAACTGATGCACTTATCTTCATATGAAATTTTAATATCAACAAATGCTAACTCACTTACAACAATATTAAATGCATTCAAATGCTCTGTCACTGAGTCTCCATCTTTCATCCTCAGGTTATACAACTTTTTATGCAGGAACAGTTTATTCACCAGAGACTTAGATTGGTACAAAGTCCCTAACTTGTCCCACAAAACCTTCGTCGTAGCTTCCCCTGATACATTCAGCAACACTGAATCTGAGACATACAATCGTATTGTGCTCTTTGCCTTCTGATCCAACTTCTTCCATTCTTCATCGGTCACTCCCGTTGGTTTAGTACCCAGATCTACCACGATCCACTGGTCTTTATCCACCAACAGATCCTCCATCTTGAGTTTCCACAACTCAGAGCTTTGACCATTAAATTTCTCAATCTCTATCTTTCCACTACTCGCCATCTTCTCTCACCACCAAAATCAATCTCGCAGATCTCCCACTGAACAAGGTCTACCACAAGCCCGAGAGAAACCCCTCAGCAACAAAGGCGTCCCCTTGAAGCCAAAACAGCTCCGATACCAAATGAAGGTTTTAACCTCGTACAGAAATTACCTGCATACAAATTCTAAAACGCAGAAAATAAACAATGCGAGATCATAACACATAAAACACATATATACACAGAGATTTTCCCCTAGATCCCAAAACCGGGACTACCAGCGTGATTTTTCATTATGTTCCTTTCAATGTTACAATACATATTTATACATGTCGAAGCATCCAATGCCATGGACTGAAAACCATCATGTCCAATACCATGGACCGAAAACCATCACATCCAAAAAACATGTGCGAAAATCATGCACAAAACCA